>APFE031090056.1:0-51382 GCA_000404065.3 Pinus taeda | reverse complement strand
ACGTCTATTAATATAATTATATAAATATATTAAAAAAATACACGGCAAATATCTAAAAAGAGAAACAATATCTAACTAAAATACAAATTTATATTTGCACGTGATATTAAATAAAATTAATTGATTAAAAAAATGCATAACAACATTTTCAGAAACCAAAATAATATATATAAATAAACAAATATTATAAAAAGAATTAATATATTTAATAAATTCAAACCAAAAAAATAACTTTATATAAATTTCCGAGTGTTTGACCATCTGACCATAAATTTCCATCAGTTTCTCCCCACGTTACTCCATATTCACAATCTCCCTCCGCATTTAAAATCGCGTTTTTCTTTCCAGCAGCTCTCCCTTCCACCTCTCAGTCCATTCATTCCACATCCCAAGTTTCGCAGTAATAATAAGTTTAACACTGTCGAACATCATCATGCCCGTACCTTCAGACAAGCTTTCCTCATTACCAAATGAGATTCTGGGATTCATCCTCTCTAAAGTCCCAATCAGAGAGGCAGTCAGATGCTCAGTTCTTTCGAGAAGACGGAGGTTTCTCTACACTCAAATACCCCAACTCAAAATATGTCCTTATCTCCTCTTGCAGGGGGCCTGTCACACCGGATCCGTCATCGATCTCCACGGCAGAGAATGCAATCTCCAGCATTCTGCAAACGCATTGCTTCGATCTAGAGGTCTTTCATCTTTTCAACAACACTACAGGCACTCGCACCTACCCAATTGATAACAACTGAGAATTTGGCCGCGAAAGCGTATGGAAATGGGTGCAGTATGCAGCAGACAAGAATGTCCAACACCTCCATCTCGGCTCTTCCAGGGTAAAAGAAATCCCACCTCCTGCCCTTTTCTTTTGCACTCATCTCACTACGCTCACACTTAACAGTTTCGTTCTCACCCATATTCCAACACATTCCTCTGGATTCAACCATCTCATTAGTTGCTCCTTCACAGACATGCAATTGACAGATGATTCATTATCCTGGTTTGCATCACATTGCCCACTTCTGCAAAAGCTCATAATATCTTCCTGCACTGGCCTGAATAAGCCCACCATCTCCGCTCCCAACATTTTGCTTTTAGATTTAATGGTATGGGATGAAATAGAGGTTTTTAGAGGGATTTTTAGGCTAGAAATGCAGTGCGAAATAAATGTGATTGGATTGAAAATGGATTCGACTTTAAGCGGCGAATACGACAGTCTCTCGGCGCAGAGATTTGTTGAGATAGTGGGGAGTTTCAAATCTTTGAAAAACCTTGGAATTCACATTTGTGATCCGTTGCCTGAAAGGGAAAATGAGATGACTTTTCCTCTTATCAGCCTGCTGCAAGGGCTTCCTCATCTTGAGCACCTGGTAATAAATGGCGTGTTTCTTCTGGTAAGGAATAGTTCCTAGGAATTAGTATTTAATTTCTGTTTTTTTGCTATCTAAGTCGAAGTTAGAACGGATTTCTCTTTGTAATGTAATGCAGGAATTAGGTAGAGATAAGTTACCAGCGCGTTTAAGCCCCCCACTTGCCAATCTGCGTGAGCACCTGGTAATAAATGGCGTGTTTCTTCTGGTAAGGAATAGTTCCTAGGAATTAGTGTTTAATTTCTGTTTTTTTGCTATCTAAGTCGAAGTTAGAACGGATTTCTCTTTGTAATGTAATGCAGGAATTAGGTAGAGATAAGTTGCCAGCGCGTTTAAGCCCCCCACTTGCCAATCTGCGGTATGTGATGGTAAAATTGAAGGAATTTGACGAGAGAGAAATGGACGTGCTGGCGTGTTTGCTTAAGAGCGCTCCTGCTCTTGAAGATCTGCATTTCGATTTGCCTTTCAAATACCAGGAGACGCAATACACCCAGTTTTTACAAGAATTGGTAGAACCGTGGCGAACAACATCGTCTTCATGCCGGTGGCTTCATAGAATTTTACGCCGCTCTCAAACGATGTTCTGAGCGTCATCTTTCATGTTTCATGAGACAGACATTCAGATGGGGATTTAAATTTGAGACGCATCAAATATTTTTATATTATGAACCTCGTTTCCACTTGTTTCAAGGATACAAGTGGTTACTAGGTGGCAGCTACATTTACAGAAATATTTGGCAGCTACATTTACACAGAAATATCTGAGCTTGATACACAGAAATATCTGAGCTTGATTAAGGAGCCTAACCCTAATGGCTTTGGGAAGAATTGACCCTGTGACTTCCCAAAAGACTAGGCACTTATTTTACCGGCTGATCTAATCCTTAGGGCTTCCCATTACCATTTATATTATGAAGCTTTAAATGAAAATATCTTCTCAAATTAGGTAATGCCAGTTATTTGGTAATGGTGACTGTTTACTTGTGGACATATTTTTTTCTTAAATTTTAATGGGAGTTGTTTCTTCAAAAATCTGTAATATCTTTTATGTTTGTCAGGATTATCATCTTCTTATAATTTAATGAGAGTTGGTCCCTGAAGGGCTAAGCCCTTATTTAACCAGCTGAACTAATTTTTAGAGCTTCCCATTACCATTTATATTATGAAAGTCTAAATTAAAATATCTTTCCAAATTGGGTAATGCCAGTTATTTGATAATAGTGACTTGGTAATGTTTACTAGTAGACATATTTTTTCCTTAGTAATTATTTTCATAAATTTCAATGGGAGTTGTTCCTTCAAAATCTGTAATATCCTTTATGTTTATCAGGATTATCATCTTCTTATAATTCAATGGGAGTTGGTTGCTTCACATAGAAATTAGAAAGTGTAAAAAACTTCTTATTTTAATTTTAATTTTTAAATTTATTTGTTAATATCTTTTACATTTAAATAATTATAATTAAATAAAAATAAAAAAGTTTATAAATAATATTTACAAGTAGAAAACGTATGTAATTTTTTGCGTTCTAATTTTTAGTTACAAATGTATTTATTAATATTTTTTACATTTAAATTTAAATAATTATAATTGGAATAAAAATAAAAAAATATAAATAATGTTACCAAACTAAGAAAAAATATGTAATGCTTATTTGGTAATGGTGACGGTTTCGGCCCTATCTTTTTTTCCGTGAAAATTAGTTTCCTAAATTTCAAGGAGAGTTGGTTCCTTCTAAGATCGCTAATATCTTTTATGTTTGTTTTACCCGGATTATTATCTTCTTAAAATTTAATGGTAATTGTTTTCTTTTCTTATTTTAATTTTAATTTTTAAATCTATTTATTAATATTTTTTATATTTAAATAATTATAATAAAAAAATGTAGTGTTAGTTTTATCGTTTATGTTTGCGGAGGATCTGTTGGTTAGTAGTTGTAATAGATGATACAAAAGTCAATTACTCAAATCTAATCACTCAAATGTTATAGACTATTGCTAAATTTGACTCAAATTTGGGCAAACCTAATTTTTCTTGGAAGATAAGGGTCTCATCTTCGCTAATGACATTGGGAACAAGTCAATAGTTAGATGTTAGATGTCTCAATTGTTTCTTCATCCTCCCTATCCCTATGAAGGATGTTGGATGCCTTAGTTGTTTATTTGTCCTTTGCCCTAGCGCCGTGAGGGAGGGATTGTTGGTCCAGGGCTTGATCATATTAAGCAAAGTCTAATTGGTTTCAAGGATTTGATTGATTACCCATAGGGTTGGGATTTGGCTCACTCCCTACTTGAATGTGCATTGAATGAAGCTTTTTTCTCCCAATTTTCTCTCATATCTAGGCCCTATGCCTATGAACGTATTCGCATGCCCTTTCTTAGAGACAAGCTTTCATTAAAATAAGTTGATAGACCATTTTCTAGAAGGAGGGCCGAATCACGTCATTATAAAGGTCTCCATTTCCAAAGTGAATGCATATTTCATTTTTCTTCTGAAGTGACAAAGGTACGAGGAAGGGTGTCCATATCTGTATCTTTGTCTCAGTATGGTGAGTATGTACCAAACATGGTATTTAGGATTTACCTGAGTCCATAAATAAAATAAATCAAAGTGTGCCAAAATTAAAAAAAAGATTATCACAAAGTCATCCTTGGGAATGATGTTTCGCTCCACGAGGTTGTGAATAAGGCAGACCTCATGATTATTGGTCAACCTTAAGGTTGATGTTCCAACATAAAAACCCTTAGCGATTGGGAGGCATGGCAATGCGGGACATGTTGAAGAATCTATGGCACATGTAGTTAATGAGATTCTTCTTGACTTGATAACTATTTGTGAGGCATTTTCATTTTTCTTATTATCACAATCTTCTTTTTGACATTATTAGAGTGTGTGTTTCTTATTTCATCAAATAGCTAACAAAAACAAAGAGACAAGAATACAAGATGTTGGCATTCTGCAAGGGCCAAAAAATCTCCCTCTCAAACAGGAAAACCCACACATAATTATTCTTATAGAGATTCCAATTGATGAACACCAAGACCATTACCCTTGACTTACTATGCCACTCCAAGACCAAGACACCAATCCTCTTCTTTGTCACTCTTGAGATAATCATCGTTGATGTAGCACTGAGGTCATCATCATGATCTTCAATGCTACTGCAACATCTTTGCACTTTCATCGAGGTCTTAACTATACCACTGAGATATTATTAAGGTATGCCCTTAGGCCCATCGAGGTCATGACTGCTGCTCCTTCATTGTGATCATAACCTTGTGACAAAGTCTCCATTGAGATCATATATATGCTTATGATCATGACTGTAGAGAGTGTTACTGTAGGAACCTCTTTTCCGAATTATGTTGAGACTATGTAGACTAATGTGGGATCTCTGAGATTCTTGTCATCACTGCTATGCCAAGATTATATTGTCTAGAATGATGAGACAAAGTGTTCCCCTCTTTCACTAAAACCCTTATCATCATGCTTATGCCAAGAATGTTACTATTTATGTAGCACTCATCTAAAGCTACAGTGATTTCATCCAAAGTCTAATCCTTATGCGAAGATAGACAATCATGTAGCCATCTGAAATTTGAGTTCTCGTACCTATGAAGTAGCAGAGATACTTCTATGGAATTCTAGCTTTCTGTGGTGACTTTAGTCACCTATTTATAGGTGTTATGCGTCCATAATAAGCCAACATGTCAATGTGAACTTATGTGTATATTATATTGAGTCGACATGTCATTTGTATATTCCTTGAGGCTGAATTAGCTGATCTCTCCATCATTTTGCTGACAATCTTCTACTTTGGAGGATGGTGCTTGTCTTCGAGGGTTATTTGACACTAGCTTGACCCATATTCATGCTCAAGAATATCTCTTTAACATGACTTTGATTCTTTGACTTTCCTAGACCTTTGGAATGAGCAAGAAACTCTTTCTAATAATCTACAAAAATAATATTTCTTTTTTTTTTTATAAGTACAAAGATAAAAATTATAGTTACAAATACCAAACCAAGTTATAGTTCTCTTCAACACTCCCTTTTAACTAAGGACGTATTTAGAATGGTACTTGGTCATTCTCAATCTTAATAATTTCTCATAAGAAGGATTGGTAACCATATGTTATAACATCATAGCAACCAACATTTTCTATAGCAAGGCCTTCACTAACAACTCTATCTCTCATAAGATCAAAGCAAAATGTTGGTGAGACCAATGATTTATAGAAACGTTTATCATTATCTCTTAAGGTACATACCCACCTGGGTGTTCACTGAGTATTACCTTCTAGGACTATTTTATCTTGGATTCCCTACACATCCTCAAAGAGCATCAAATTCCAAATGATTACCTGATCCTTCATTCTTTCTTCTGACGTGAAGACAAGAATGTTGTGTCTATATGTGTCTACATTTCCATTCATGACCTTCACCTAGACTTACAATTATTAGTGCTGGTCTATTGTGTTGTCCCTCACTCCTCACTCATTGCTTTGCAAATGGTCAGTTGTGTAGGATGCATAAGAGCAATGAATTTGAAGCAATTTCCTAAGCCACAGAAGCTATAAGATCTTCATTAGACCCTCTCCATTGCATAGTGTCTGAAATGAGCTTTCCAACAATATATAGAAGTCCCAAAATGAACTTCTCCATCAGAAGATATGGCATATGGGAGATCATGAGTCTTGTTGCCTTGAACTAAGGAAAATAACTTATTAGAGGACCCCAGGCACAACAAGTTGAGCATATTGAACATCTTGCAATCCCACATTCCACATGACCCCCATCGTTCCTTATGTTCCATCCTTTAAGGAATTGTGGAGTGGGAAGAACGTCGATAATGTTAAAGCATCAGGGAAGTGCAGAGGCTGATTTACACTAAAATCATTGAAAAACCAAGGGTAGGAAAACCCCCTTTCTCTCTCCTCTAGGGGAGCCATGTCACACACTACCTGCAGTACCATACCCCATAACCCTGTAGTCCCACAACTTCACACTACCCGCAGTCCCGCATCCCACATATCAGCGAGGTCCCGGGGCACATACTTAATGTTATCGGTAGTTCAAAGTGTCGAATGCCAATATCGCATCCTACAAGTCCTGTCATCCTGCAGGTACCCACATTCCATGAGTCCCACAGGTTTGCAGGTCCCACCCATCCCCACATCCCACATCTCGGCGACCCTGCAGTCTGGCAGTCACATTAAACTCCAAAACCTTGCCGGGCGCTGATCTTGCGATATAGTGTGAAATAACCGAGGAGGACTGAAAAGGTATAAGAGAAAAAAGCATGGGAAAACAAAGGCTAGGTCACTCACTTCTCTCTCCTCCACATGGTGGTATGGGGACATGGTAAATCCCACATCTCGCAATCTAGAAATATCGATGAATCAATGAAATTTTCATTTCAAGACTATGTGTGGGCCGATTCTGCAATACAATGTAAAAATTATGGGAGGGCCAAAATTCATGAACAAAGGAAATGCACGTGAAAACAAGGTCAGGTAGGCCTTTTTCTCTCTCCTCCAAGGGGTCACATGGTGGCATACGATTGGTCCTTAGAGCTAAAATGGCAGCTAATGTTATCAATGATGTGGTAGTATGGAGGACACATAGCATTACAGACGTTGACATGGCAGGGGACACGTGTCACTCAATTTTGGCATTTTCATTTGTCCTATTGGGCCATTTCTGGGTGACACATGTCACCACTCACACGTGACACATGGAAATGATGATTTCATCCCTCATATCGGTGATTGCATGAAATGAAAATTATTTCCTCCGTCGATGCTCCTCCCTAGTTGTGATTGCGATAAGGAAGAAGCCCCCATATGCAATATTTCATAGTCTCTATTTGATAAAGATTTTGCGTCTGGACTTTGGTCGATGCAGTGTAAGAGAAAATCGAAGGATATTTCGCATTATCAAATAAAAATGCCCCCTGAAACAAGTTTAAAGGCCTTAACGCCTGAAAGGTTAAAACCCTTGGTCTTAGCCCGTGGTTATATGAAGAAAACAGAGATAAGTGCACTACATCAAAGGAGGGTTAAGGGGGAAATAAAAAAGTGCATGTTTCACCTATTTTAGAGGTAAAAATCTCACGGTTGATAGACATCGTTGTTACACTACATCAAGCCATCGATAGTGCAGGATTTGGCAGAGCTTTCAAAGATGTTTAGCTCAGCAGTAGGGGTGTTAAATGGAGGGATGGTGCATTCAAACTAGGTGTGGGCACATTCATGAGAGAAATATTTTGCAATACGCATCCAAAGTCAACCCCGAACGCAGCTATAACACTACATATAGAAGATCAAGCATTCAAAACCAAGTATGGGCAGACTCAAAAATGGCTCTTTATGACATGCTTCCAAGGTCGGCACTGAAGGCACTAAAGGTAGAAATGACAGGAGTTAGCTAAGCAGAGTAGGAAACCATACCATGAACTAGATGTAGCTTGAAGCCGAACTAATTACATGGATGAGCGCAGAGATATTGCATTAATGTTTCATATGTTTTGTGATCTTATGATGTTCTTTGCTCTATGAGGCAATTACTATTTTTTTGATGCTTTTAGGACAGAGAGCCTTCCCTGACCAAGATAACAAGCTGATCTGAAAGCTAAGACTCAACCCAGGGATATTTTGTACTATATCACTATTGATAATGCACCCCACACCTCTTCTTCTTATAAATAGGGGGTAGAGACAGTGAATAAAGGTTCCTAAATCTGCAAAGAGAGGTTGATATTTTTGTGAGACTGTATGACTTAGTTACATAGATCTTGCAGAATATCATAGGGGTATTGGTGATTCCCCCCTTTGAATTATTACAGTTTGTTGTTTCCTGTTTTCATCCATTTTGTCTATTTTCTTCTCTGAATTCAGGTAGCAACAGATGCTCGAATATTTCATACTTGCCTACATATTCATTTGGATTGAGCTATTAATACAAATGCCTATTTGATGGGTTGAATTTATATCTTTAAATTGCACTACATGAATCACAACATGGAGTTTCTTTTCAGTCCATTATATCTACTTGTAACTCAAATAATTGTAGCAAATCTCATGGTTTCAGACACTATGCTTTTAATATAGATTTCTTGTTTCTTTGAGCTCTACATTTTTAGTTATCCGTTCTCTTTGTCTTCTCTCATTTATTCCATAAAGATGATTAAACTGTAAGCCTTTGAATTGATTAGCCTCCACTATTTTCTATTATATTTCTGGAAACTATGTATGTGTAGAAATATTGAAATACCTGACCTGTATCTTTGGATGAAAGAAGCAACTCATGCCTCTTATATATGTGTATAGAACATGGTTTATGTCTCCTCCTTTTGCAGAATCATTTGAGACACACCAATTTAGATGTACCCAAGCATTGGTCTTGTAAGAAATCCAAGGTTGTCCCTGGGAGCGACATCATCTTCTGGCACCATTGCCGGGGAACGTATTGAAGGATTTTTCCCCTAGGATATGCAAAATGGAGCACCCTTCATATAGGTGAGCAAAGTCTATTCTGATTGAATTCACATCACCTTGGCAACTCCACACCCCCCTCATTATCATTCATCACCCTAACTTTTAAAATACCTCATACTCACTTCGACACCTCTGAATAGAAAGCCCCATTTGTATCTGACCCTGAAAAAATAATTTTTTGAAAAGTCTAGAATGAGAAAACTCCCCCTACCTGTGCTACCATCTCACTAGCCTTCACAACTTCCTCCTAGAATTCTCAGCCCATTGTTGCTCATTATTTAGGATTGGCTCCTAAGATCTTGACAAACCCTGCTTGCCCTCCAACCACTGTGGTCTTGACCCCAGTTCCCCGAGAAAATTTTAGTCCCCCTCCACTAATTCAGATGCCTCTTCCATGAATTTTTATAAATATATATGCACCTCTCGATTTACATCAACCCCTAAGTGTTATTCCCTAGGACTACTTAAATCTTCTCCATAGGTTTAATGGGCAAGATGAAAATTCTGCTCAAAAACACATTCAAGCCTTTTGTGCTTTTGCTAAGAACTTTAATGTAGAACAAATGCATGTGGTTCTGAGACTCTTTTTACAGTGCCTTGATGGAGAAGCGATAAAATAGTTTAAAGCCCTACCAAATGCCTCCATCACCGCTCGGGAGGAACTTGAAACCTTCTTCACACAAAAGTGGGGTGAGAAGAGAAATCATGAGTACCTCCACATAGAGTTCAATGCCATCTGGAAGAATGCAAAGTAGGATATCTCATAATTTAATAAGAGGTTCAATAAGCAATATAACGACTTGCCTTCTAAGATAAAGCCTCCTCTAGTTGCTGCTCGTGTAGCTTACTTGGGAGCCTCTGAGTCTGATTTTTGTTTTACCTTAATAAAAATTAAGTCTCCTACTTTAGATCAACTCTAAGTCGATGCTCTTGAAGTAGAAGGAAATTTTACCTCAACAAGGAAGTCAATTGGAAAGCAGGAAACCATTGGGAATAGAAGAGGTAAAGAAGAAGCTTCCTCCTCTGGTCATACAAGAGAATCACTAGACCTAAAGTTGGAGGAGCTGGATAAACTCATCATGAGTTTGTCCCATAAGGTTGGAAATCTCGAAATTGAGAACACGAGTCTCTCCAAACAGAATACTACGGGCAACAACCGAGGATATAACTCACAATATAGAAGGCCCTTTTTGTAGATACGTCCAAGGGAAAGAAAGGAATATATGGATCAGATTTGTCATCCTCTATATTTAGAAGATTATCTTAATGAAAAATGGTCAGATACATAGGAGGTGAAGGGAAAATTATATTCCACTTTGTCTGGAGAAGAACATGGAGATATGGCTCACTAGGAGATTGTTCATGATAGAGAAACAACGACAAAGGAGGAAGATATAGATTATTATTGTAAACAATTGGCAGATTTCATGCAAGAACAACTACACCAAAGGTATGATCGAATATCTTCAATAAAGATGTCAAGGGAACAAAAACAACAAGAACCGACTGCCCCCCAAAATATTCCCTTAGTAACATATAAAGGGAAAGGTAAGTTGAATTCTAACCCTGATAGAGGAAAATTCCCCTTGAATAAGGAAAGACATATCTCAGAGGGTCACACAGCAGAGGAGGCACATGTACTGTAGAAAAACACTGGTGGTAGTGAAGGAGAAGCAGAGCTAGGAGGTATAGAAAATACCCAATCTACATTCAACCTTCAAAAGGAGCTTGAATAGGTAAAGATTTTTGTTCCACTGACTGAGCTTTTGAAGCAACCTACCTATAAAGCTTAGGCATCTCAATTCATGCATCCATCAGTCTCACCACCCACCCATGATTCTCTAAATCTTTCGGAAGAGAGGCCAATAGTGGTATTTGGGCCACATGTGGAAGAACTTGATCCTTCTACCGAACCTTTCTATGTGACTCTGGGAATCCATGACCTCCTTTTTCATAATTTCATTTTGGACTTTGGAGCCTCCCACAACCTCGTGCCATAGGAGGTAATGGAACATATTGGCTTGCAAATCACTAGGCCCTACAACAACCTATACTCCTTTGACCCCAAGAGGGTTAAATTTTTGGGAATGATAAAGGATTTGGTGGTGAACCTAGCTTAGATCCCTGCGAAGAGCATGTTAATGGACATAATATTGGAAGATATACACCCTCATTTTGGCATGTTGTTGTTTAGATTTGGGATTCCATGGTGGGGGGCTCTATCAAGTTTGATCTAACTTATGCCACCGTTCCCACCTTTGGAGGAGAACAAAGGAGGATATGTAGAGAATATAGGTTTCTAAAAAATGTGACTTCAGCTAAAGGCTCACAAAAATCCCCAATGTATGGAAAACAAAGTAACCTCTCTTGTCTACTCCTAGAATAAGATGAGTCTATCTTAGAGGAAACATCGGTCCACCTAATATGGCATGAAGAACATCAACATGCAAGTGAAAGAAAAGTATGGAAATTATATTTTGGTAGAGCCAATTCAAAAGATGGAAATGAGGAAGGAGTATTTTTGACATCTCTTGAGGGCCACGTGATACCCCTCTCATTCAAGATAGAGTTTGAAGTAACTAACAATATGGGGGAGTATGAAGCACTTCTCCTTGGGTTAAGAACTACAAAAAATATGAATATTGAATGCCTAAATCTTAAACCTATTGAGAGAGCCCTCTCAGGTTGAGGAGGCTAAGCCTTAGCCAAAATATTGGTTTGAAAGAGTTACTAAGAGTCTACTTGATCAACAGCCTATGAGAGTTAGATTTGGTGATAACATTTTGATCCATAGCAGTTGATCCATGGCAATAACTCTTGGCTTGGGGGTGAACTAAAGGAAGTCACTTCTAGGTTGGGTGGAGGTACTTGATTTTCCAAGTGACATTATTTAAATTTCTCTTGTCGGAATCCATTGCATGGGATGTTGGTCCTTACCTTGTATACTTTTGAATTCTCTCATCATATGTGTATATGTACATGTGTGATCTTTCTGTAGGAGGATGATTGAATAATGATGCATGAGACAACTATCTATGATGAATAATTATGATTTTAGGGCTCGACAAAGCTAAGCATCACCGAGTCTATCTTATCCATTATAACTTAACTGAAATGAAAATTGCTCTCACGATTCCATAAAAGTATATAGATAATAATATTGGGTAAAAAATATAAAAAAATTACATAACCAATTCGAGTTCTATATAGCATCATTAAATTTCTTATAGACTTTGAAGTTACAAGAACGAATTCCTACAACTAATTGTAATTAGTTGTAAGTATAATTGTTGTCCCTAAAGTATAATTCCTACAAGAATAAAACCATAATGGAATTCCAACAATGTCCAACTCAACTGCAACCCGGTACCTAGCTAGTGATGCCTCAGCCTCGAGGTAGAGAAAATTGATGATTACAGCGACCAGGGTTCGTTCGTGTGTAGTGCTTCTGGGGGCACAGGAGACGATAATGGAATGATGAGGGAGCAGGATTTGGGTGATTACACCGATAACTAACCCTAGCCCCTTTGGACCATCAGATCGAGGAACTGGCATATCTATGGATGGTATTGTGCCACTCCTAATCTCCAAACACTAGCCACGTATCCACTAAAGATCCCATGACAATGACAAGGAGTTTAATAATGTTACAATGCTAGGTATCGGTGGATTATAACTCCAGTTCCAAAGAAAAACAAGGAGGGTTGTGGAGTAGCAAGTCCCTGCCAAAGTCAGATAAGGAAATAGACACTGGTGTGGAGCTAGTAAATAGATTGAACACCTTTGAATTCCATCATGCCCGTCATCTTGAATTGAAAGCCAGCCCCTACTCACTCGAAAACCAGGAAATGACCGCTAAGCCACCAAAGACGAAAGAGTTTCTATTTTGGTTTTGTGCAGAATTGAAGTAACCCGAGCAATCAATGAGTTAGTGTTGGGAGGGAGGGGAGGAAGATAGAATAGGAGCAGCAACCACGAATGGCTTGTTCGCGAGCAGAACTAGAGAGATGCTCCTTTGACGTACCTTCAAGTGGCCTTTAAGATTCTCATTGATCAAGGAAACATTGCTTATCCAGCGAGAAGATAATAGTGACAAGGTCCTTTGACCTACCTTCTGAGAGAAACGATATAATCAGCTGCCTCTCTTAATAAAGAAGACTTGTTTATGGATTCTCCACCAGGAATCAGTTTCTTGAGCTGCCTTGTCCTCTCATTCAATGCAATCTTATAAGAAGAAGGCCTCACAGGGATTGATCATGATCATGGTTGCCTTCATGTACTTTTTCATTCTGCCAATCAACCCATGAAAACCTTCATGCTTCTTGAACTTAAGCTGATGTTGAGAGTAATATGCGTTTCCCATAATCTATTTCACAAGGTTCTTACCTGTCTTTAATAGTGAAATATGTTTTTTTATAAGAGCTCTGCTTCAAGCAGTCCCGTGAGATGTCAAGGCCAGAGATAGGTCTGCTGCAAGCTTGATTCTTCTCGTCTGGTTCACTAAATTCAACTTCCCTCGCTTATCTCTGCCCAGGCCATTGATTTTACAAAGAGCTGATAGTAGCCTTCTCTTGTATATCACTCTCAAAGAACTTGTCATGAATCCTGAGATACTCATTGTATATCTAATAGAAAAGAAAACACAGAGAGGATACTATATTATTGCAAGGTAATAATTTGTGGTTTTGCTCTTTCCATAAAAAAGTTTACAATTTGCTCAAGATCTGCTACAACTCATACCATATTAGTTAAAGCCAACGAAAATATATATACTAGAATTCGTACATGAAGTCAGGAAGGATATATATAGAAATCCCCTGATGGGACGCTGATCGGATTGCAATATAAAGCAGAAGTCGTCTTTCAATTTACCCCTTATAAATACAAGTTAGAATAGCCCTCTAACTAAGTAAGCTTAAGAAAAGTATCTCATCATTCAGTCAGATCAGATTGGGCCTCCTTCAATCAGCTCTGTCTATAGATCGAACCTGATACCTTCGATAAATATAATGCGTGGAATAAAATAAAAATTAAAAAAAAAAGTTAGTGGACTATGTGGGCCTTCGCATGAGAGCCACATGCCTTACCACTCTATCCTCTATCACCATTACATAGCATGCAATCCGTAATAGCGCCACTTAAATGTTGCATCAAGCTAACATATGTAACTCAGTTCAGAAAGCCAGCGTTTAATTCTGCAATGAATGTTCATTGAGCTTTACCTTTCGTGGCTTGAAATTGAAAAAACTCAGTCTGTTTTCCTCACTGCCACCATTTTCTGAATTTGTCAGCGCGATTCCATTGTTTATCTCATTTTCTGAAACTATTTGTGTGATGCCAATGTTTTCTGAAACTGTGTGTGTGACGTCATTATTTGGGAGGCTTTTCTGTCACGAAGGCCAACCTGCATGTATACCGAATAATGTGACAACCAGATCAGTGTAAAGGCAAAAAACATGAAATTTTGTAGAGAGTTCAAGGTTCAAAGTGCAGAGTCGGCGAAGATTGAACAGATTGTAGTGAAGTTTTTTAGAAATTGCTTGCATATAACATTGGAACATGCTCAGTGGCCCGCTTCCCTCGGATTTGTGCAATGGAGGCAAGCTTCAGAGTATTCTTGTTCTTGATAACGAATTTACAAGCCAAATCCCTGAATTGCATGGGAACTCTAAGATCCCTGAACCGCATGGTAACTATAAGAGTATGCCTTCGCTCGCCTACCATATTTTCTTCTTTTCTTCTCAAAATATGGCCGGAATTACTGTAAACAATCTTAAATGGTTTCGAAACAGTGATCCAGAATTGGCTTGGAAGCAGCCCATGGTGGACTCTGGCCACTGCCAGAGTGAATGCAGATTAAAATATTTGTAACATTTACACGTCCTTGAGAGGCTTGCTTGATTAATAACCAGAAATTATTGGAAACATGCTTACTTGGCTTGGCAACAGTGATCCCGAATCGGCGTGCCAAGTATGATTGTCTGCTCCACCACCTGGCCAACATGCCTTAAGGCTTCTAAGCTATGGCATGCTCAAATAGACCATGGTGGACTCTGGCCACTGTGAATGGAGATTAAAATTTTTGTAACATCTGGAGATTAAAGTTTTTAGAAAACCTCAACGCAGAAACTAAAGATGACTCAACGGCATTGATGAATCCACCCCGCGTCCCGGACACAGCAAGAACAGGAAGGGGAATAGCCACGAAACAGATTCTTGAGTCCATTGCCAAAGAGACAGGGCGGAGGCCTGGAATGGGTACAAACATGTACCATTCATCTTCGTTGCTTGGTCATGGTAAGGGTGTATCAACTGTATCTCTTCCTGTTGATGAATTGATTGAAATGGGCTTCACTGAGGTGTTTCCAGGTCTGTGTACTTGCTCACAATAGCATTTTAATGTAACTCTTTGCTTTAATCTTTTTTAAAGTTATACTCGGTCTCTTACATGTTGTGGGTTGCATATCTTTGAATTTATTTCTCTGCAAAGAAAACAAAACACAAATATTAGATAGTTAGACGGCTACAGAAAGAGAAGCAAATCTGTGGAATGACAGGAGATGGTGTTAATGATGTTCCAGCTTTGAAAAAGGAAGATATTGGAAGAATAGACTACCAGAAGATTAAAATGCCTTAAATTGTTGTATTGTTGTGATTAATTTGGCCCTGAAATTTTGTTGTTAAAAATGCCTTAAATTGTTGTGATTACTTTGGCCCTGAAATTTTGTTGTTGTTTTATGGTTGCATGTGGGTTTCCAGCTTATTGCTTTGATATGGAGATTTGATTTTCTTGATTTATGGTATTTATGTTAGTTAAGAGAATCTACATCCTTAATAATCCACACAAAATCAGCTAAGTTACTATATTTTCACTGTAAATATAATGCTGAAACAATTATTTTCGTGGTTGAATCCGTAAAAATGAACAATATTTAGAATCTATAAGAAAAGCACATGCATATTTAAGCTCAGTTGTAAGAACATATTTTTCCAGAATTGGGATTCATACAACAACAATGTAAAAGTAACAGAAATAAATGTGATTGTAATACAACAATGTTTTTTAGAAATTAAGTTTATCAAACTTGTATCCATTAAAACAATCATACTGTAACTGTGCTTACAGAGAGTGATAAGAGAATATAGAATACAGAGAGAATATAGAATACAGAGCCTCGTACCTGAGCTACAAGAGAATTGGAAGAAACATAACTAAGTTGCAAGAGGATTGCAGAGTTATAGAGAATACAAGATGATTGAAAGAAACATAATTGAGTTGCAAGAGGATTACATTCTTATAGAGAATTAAATGATGCAGATAATTATAGGCCTTACAGGCTTACAGAGAACACCAGCGATGCAAATAATTACAGGCTTACATGATGCAGAGAATTACAGGTCTTACAGGCTTACACAGAATACCAGTGACGCAAATAATTACAGGCTATGGATGCAATGGGGGCAAAGACCTTACCATGAAGAAGCTTTTGAACTGTGCAGGTGCAAGTTGGGCCTTCTTCCGTTGTCTTCACAGAAGACTGTGCGAAGGCTATCGTGGAAGGAGCGTGCAGAGAAAAGCGTTTAAGTAGCCATGTGGGTAGCCAGGTGTAGCAAGGAACTCGTGGATGCTTATATGTTCATATATACTAGCATGTTCCTGAGTGTTTGAGCTAACATTTAATTTCTTCAATTAATACTAACATTAGTTTAGGCAATAGGATTTACAAGTTTCAAAATATCACACAAACAGAGAAGATAACCTATTGTTTTAGCTTCGGTCCAGCTTCGGTCAGCTTCGGTCCTCAGGAAGAGGCCAAATAACACGATATATTAATATGTTGCTGAGAACTTTGTTTATCGCTAATAAACCCAAAGTGAAAACAGCTAAAATAATGTTATCTCCATCGTGATCGATTGCTATAGTCGATGCCTGAAGGCAGGGACTAATAACACAAGTTGTAATACGAATAGGTCTAGAGTTTTGAAGCATATAATAACATGTTAACAATATACCTTCACGCGATACACTTTCCAACGACATAATTAAAATAATGAAATATAGTTGGTATGACATATGTGGAGTCGGGGAAACATTCATCTGAACATAATGAATATGATAAAACCCATCGATTAACAATGTTGAAGTTAAGTACTTATCCCTATCACATGATACAACGAAGTACCAATAATTTAATATTTGGTCATGTTAAAGGAATCTATGAATTAAAAAAAATTGAGTTAGCTATGGCAAGTAAATAATATTTTTTTTAAGGAGTTGATGGATGTTACAAAGTGTTATACAGATTTATGATGACAATTTCGTCATTTACATAGAAGTTTTTTTTAATGTGATTTTTTGGACTTTTCGGTATTTAATGGAAAATTTTGAGGTGAAATCTTGATTTGTGTTATTTAAACTATTTTTTTGGCTACATATATGGATTTAACACCTTGAAAAATCTAGCTTGTGATTTCAATAAATTCCTGCCACATTATTGAGAAATTAGACCGGAAAAACCCAAGGGAAAAGCTTACAAAAAGTCTCACTAAAGACAACTTGGTTTAAATAGGCTATATTCCACATTAATATCATATGTGAATGCTAAGACTATACTCCACACTAATATCATAGGTATATAGTATGAGTCATTACCCTCGGTCTTTTCCTTTTTTTATAGGGTATTTTAAATTTAATTTTATCTTATTTTGGTGAAGGTAAAATATTTATATTATTTACTTTAAACATGTTTGTGGTACATTACATTAGGTTAGGTTACAACATCTCTACCATATTGAGCTTGAGAGCACCTCTCACCACAAGGTAGCATAGTTAATAAAAACTAACTAAACCAACTTAGATCCATCTTAACTCCTGCGGAAAGGGATAAAGTCTATTTTCACTCTAAAAGAGGTTTACATATGAAGAGATTGTATCTCTCTAATCACTTGGCAGATGATGAGTTATGATGCATCTAGGCTAGTTTAATTTACCCCTTGATTAAGTTATATTGAACATGAATACCATGGGCCATTTTTATTTTTATTATTATTTTATTTTGGCCCCATTAAAATGTCTACATTACACTAGATTACACTATATTAATCATTTTACTTAACTTTAATTAATTAATTTAATTTTTAGTTTTCAGTAATTTGAATTTGTCAAAATGTTAAACATCACCTTAAATATATCTCATACTAGATAAATAAGCTAAACATATATGTATTTAAAAAAAGCATAAAATAAGATTCTTAACTATAGAGATTTATCTTCAGTCTAAGAGGGAGATTCCTAATAAAGTTTTGCAACATCATGGCTAGATATGGTGACTTATCATTACCATGAGGCTATAAAACCCAAACTCAGTACATATTATAGTTGTTTACATGACATTTTTTTTAATCAATCAATTTAATGAAAAAGACAAAAAAGACAAGGCTTCCTCTTTAAAGATAAATATCAACTTTTCATTTATATAAATATTTAAATTCCAATCCTCTAAACAATTATTAATAATTAATTTAAGTTTCTCAAAACTCTATTCCAAAAATATTCCAAAATAAACACGTCTAAAACTCTATTCCAAAATAAACACGTCTATTAATATAATTATATTAATACATTAAAAAAAATACACAGCAAATATTTAAAAAGAGAAACAATATCCATCTTAAATACAAATTTATGTTTACACATCCTAATAAATAAAATTAATTGATTAAAAAAATACATAACAACATTTTCAGAAACCAAAATAATATATATAAATAAACAAATAATATAAAAATATTAATATATTTAATAAATTCAAACAAAAAATAACTTTATATAAATATATTACACACCACAATAATATTTAAACTTTATCAGATTTGCTTATCCCAACAAATATGTTATAGTTTAAATTTATATGGTCAAATTTAATCATTTATTATTAAATTGATATTATGCCACTTTCGTGATTTATATGAGTAAAGAATGTGAAGACCTGAATTAAAGACCTAACAGGATGACTATGTAGGAGATGGGTGGTTGATAGACGGTAAACTGTTATAGTTGAATTCTCCCACATAATATGAATACTTTATGGACATAGTAAGGAACACGTTGGTTTTGGGAGGAATAAGAAAAAGGGGTCAAGAGAAGTAACAAGTCAGCTCCATAAGAGAAAATACATTTAAATGCTTCAGAGCTATACGCAGGTTCCAATGAGGTTGGATATCCCCTGTCTTCTGTTCATGGTAGATGGAAGTGTGAGTATTTCTAACTATATATCAAGATATTTGGTTTTTTTGGTCTTTTGATAGATCATTATTTACAATGGATCTAGATTATTTTAATTTCTTTTTTTAAATAAGTTATATTCAACATGAATATTTTGGACCATTTTTTTCTTATTTTTATTTTTTAATTTTTCTAGGGTTATTTTTATTTTCTTTTGACCGGTTAAAATGTTTACATTACATTATATTAAACTTTTGACCTAATTTTATTTATTTAATTTAACTTATTTTTTATTTTGTGTAATTTGACTTTGTCAAAATGTTAAACATTACATCTCTCTCATTTTTGTTACTTAAAAAGAAACTAATATATAAGTTAAACATATATGAATTTAAAAAAATGATGAAACAAGATTTTTAACCATAGAGCTTAGTTTTCATTTTAATATGGTGATTCCTAATGGATAAATAGGTTTGCTACACCACCATGGCTAGATATCATGGCTTATTATTATCATGACCCTATAAAAGCCAAACTCTCTTGGTATGATAGTTGTTGACATGACATTTTTTTTAATCAATCAATTTAATTATAAAAGACAAAAAAGACAAGAAAATTACTTTGGAAATGAATATCAACTTTCAATTTTTATATAAATATTCAAATTCCAATCATCTACTTTTCAATTATTAATAATTAATTTAAAATTTTCAAAACTCTATTCTAAAATAAACACGTCTATTAATATTTTTAAAACTAAAATATTATTCATCTTAAATACAAATTTACGCTAACATGTAATATTAAATAAAATTAATTGATTAAAAAAATACATACTAACATTTTCATAAACCAAAATTATATATATAATAATTTAATAAAAATTTAACAAATAATATTAAAAAAATTAACATTGTATGGATATATTTTAGAGCACAATAATATTTAAACTTTAGATTTGCTTTACCCCGTATATTATTTTATAATTTAAATTGATATGGTTAAATTTGACTATTTTAGAATTTAATCACTTATTTTCATCTATTTTCTTAATCTCCGCCCTAGACAGCTTAAATTTGCGAGTGTTTGACCATCCATCTGGCCATAAATTTCCATCCGTTTCTCCCCACGTTACTCCATATTCACAATCTCCCTCCGCCTTTAAAAGCACGGTTTTCTTTCCAGCAGCTCTCCTTTCCACCTCTCAGTCCATTCATTCCACATCCAGACAAAGATATTTGGTCTTTTTCGTCTTCTTGTAGATCACTACTTACAATGGATCTAAGCTACTTTAATTTCTCTTTTTAAATAAGTTATATTCAACATGAATATTTTGGACCATTTTTTTCTTATTTTTATTTTTTAATTTTTATAGGGTTATTTTTATTTTTTTGACCGGTTGAAATGTTTACATTACATTATATTAATCTTTTGACTTAATTTTATTTATTGAATTTAACTTATTTTTTATTTTTTGTAATTTGACTTTGTCAAAATGTTAAACATTACATTACATCTCTCTCTCATTTTTGTTAGTTAAAAAGAAACCAATATATAAGTTAAACATATATGAATTTTAAAATATGATGAAACAAGATTTTTAACTATAGAGATTTGTTTTCATTTTAATATGGTGATTCCTAATGGATAAATAGGTTTGCTACAACACCATGGCTAGATATCATGGCTTATTATTATCATGAGCCTAGAAAAGCCAAACTCTCTTTGTATGATAGTTGTTGACATGACATTTTTTTTAATCAATCAATTTAATTATAAAAAACGAAAAAGACAAGAAGATTGCTTTGGAAATAAACATCAACTTTCAATTTTTATATAAATATTCAAATTCCAATCATCTACTTTTCAATTATTAATAATTGATTTAAGATTTTCAAAACCCTATTTAAAATAAACAAGTCTCTTAATACTTTTAAAACTAAAATATTATTCATCTTAAATACAAATTTACATTCACACATAATATTAAATAAAATTAATTAAAATATTATTCATCTTAAATACAAATTTACATTCACACGTAATATTAAATAAAATTAATTAAAATATTATTCATCTTAAATACAAATTTACATTCACACGTAATATTAAATAAAATTAATTGATTAAAAAATACATAATAGCATGGTCATAAACCAAAATTATATATAATTAATTTAATTAAAAAATTTAACAAATAATATTAAAAAAATTAACATTGTAAGGATATATTTTAGAGCACAATAATATTTAAACTTTATCAGATTTGCTTTACCCCACATATTATTTTATAATTTAAATTGATATGGTCAAATTTCATCTTTTATTATTAAATTGATATTATGCCACTTTCGTGATTTAAATGAGTCCACTTTGGTGATTCATATAATAATATTGAAATTTCAAAATATTTTTTTTTTATGATTTTTGACTGTTTTAGAATTTAATCACTTGTTTTCATCTATTTTCTTAATCTCCGCCCTAGGCAGCTTAAATTTCCGAGTGTTTGACCATCCATCTGGCCATAAATTTCCATCCGTTTCTCCCCACGTTACTCCATATTCACAATCTCCCTCCGCCTTTAAAATCGCGTTTTTCTTTCCAGCAGCTCTCCCATCCACCTCTCAGTCCATTCATTCCACATCCGAAGTTTCGCAGTAATAATAAGTTTAACACTGTAGAACATCATCATGTCCATACCTTCAGACAAGTTTTCCTCATTACCAAATGAGATTCTGGGATTCATCCTCTCTAAAGTCCCAATCAGAGAGGCAGTCAGATGCTCAGTTCTTTCGAGAAGATGGAGGTTTCTTTACACTCAAATACCCCAACTCAAAATATGTCCGTATCTCCTCTTGCAGGGGCCTGTCACACCATCGATCTGGACGGCAGAGAATGCACCTTCAGACAAGCTTTCCTCATTACCAAATGAGATTCTGGGATTCATCCTCTCTAAAGTCCCAATCAGAGAGGCAGTCAGATGCTCAGTTCTTTCGAGAAGATGGAGGTTTCTCTACACTCAAATACCCAACTCAAAATATGTCCTTATCTCCTCTTGCAGGGGCCTGTCACACCAGATCCGTCATCGATCTCCACGGCAGAGAATGCAATCTCCAGCATTCTGCAATCGCATTGCTTCGATCTAGAGGCCTTTCATCTTTTCAACAACACTACAGGCACTCCCACCTACCCAATTGATAACAACTGGGAATTTGGCCGCGAAAGCGTATGGAAATGGGTGCAGTATGCAGCAGACAAGAATGTCCAACACCTCCATCTCGGCTATTCCAGGGTAAAAGAAATCCCACCTCCTGCCCTTTTCTTTTGCACTCATCTCACTACGCTCACACTCAACAATTTCGTTCTCACCCATATTCCAACACATTCTTCTGGATTCAACCATCTCATTAGTTGCTCCTTCACAGACATGCAATTGACAGATGATTCATTATCCTGGTTTGCATCACATTGCCCACTTCTGCAAAAGCTCCAAATATGTTCCTGCACTGGCCTGAATAAGCCCACCATCTCCGCTCCCAACATTTTGCTTTTAGATGTAATGGTATGGGATGAAATAGAGGTTTTAACGGTCAATTGTCCCACAATTAGAATCGTTGAGGTATATTTGGTACATGATCTAAGGGTGAATGGGGTGTTCTTTCACGAGCTTTCAGTTGGGATTGTTACGCTAGAAATGCAGTGCGAAATAAATGTGATTGGATTGAAAATGGATTCGACTTCAAGCGGCGAATACGACAGTCTCTCGGCGCAGAGATTTGTTGAGATAGTGGGGAGTTTCAAAGCTTTGAAAAACCTTGGAATTCACCTTTGTGATCCGTTGCCTGAAAGGGAAAAGGAGATGACTTCTCCTCTTATCAGCCTGCTGCAAGGGCTTCCTCATCTTGAGCACCTGGTAATAAATGGCGTGTTTCTTCTGGTAAGGAATAGTTCCTAGGGTTATGATTAGTATTTAATTTCTGTTTTTTTGCTATCTAAGTCGAAGTTAGAACGGATTTCTCTTTGTAATGCAATGCAGGAATTAGGTAGAGATAATTTACCAGCGCGTTTAAGCCCCCCACTTGCCAATCTGCGGTATGTGATGGTAAAATTGAAGGAATTTGACGAGAGAGAAATGGACGTGCTGGCGTGTTTGCTTAAGAGCGCTCCTGCTCTTGAAGATCTGCATTTCGATTTGCCTTTCAAATACGAGGAGACGCAATACACCCAGTTTTTACAAGAATTGGTAAAACCGTGGCGAACAACATCATCTTCATGCCGGTGGCTTCATAGAATTTTACCCCGCTCTCAAACGATGTTCTGAGCGTCATCTTTCATGTTTCATGAGACAGACATTCAGATGGGGATTTAAATTTGAGACGCATCCAATATTATTATATTATGAAACTCGTTACCATTTTTTTTCTTCCCACTTGGTTCACACTTGGTTCAGGAATACAAGTGGTTACTAGGTGGCAGCTACATTTACAGAAATATCTGAGCTTGATTAAGGAGCCTAACCTTAAGGGTTTTGGGAAGAATTGACCCTGTAACTTCCCAAAAGACTAGGCGCTTATTTTACCAGCTGAGCTAATCCTTAAGGCTTCCCATTACCATTTATATCCATTTATATTATGAAGGTTTAAATGAAAATATTTTCTCAAATTAGGTAATGCGAGTTATTTGGTAATGGTGACTGTTTACTTGTGGACATATTTTTTTCTTAATAATTTTTTTCTTAAATTTTAATGGGAGTTGTTTCTTCAAAAATCTATAATATCTTTTATGTTTGTAGGATTATCAGCTTCTTATAATTTAATGAGAGTTGGTCCCTGAAAGGCTAGGCACTTATTTAAGGAGTTGAACTAATTTTTAGAGCTTCCCATTACCATTTATATTATGAAAGTCTAAATTAAATATCTTTTCAAATTGGGTAATGCCAGTTATTTGATAATAGTGACTTGGTAATGTTTACTAATCCACATATTTTTTCCTTAGTAATTTTTTTCTTAAATTTCAATGGGCGTTGTTCCTTCAAAATCTGTAATATCCTTTAAGTTTATAAGGATTATCATTCTTATAATTCAATGGGAGTTGGTTGCTTCACATAGAAATTAGAAAGTGTAAAAAACTTCTTATTTTAATTTTAATTTTTAAATGTATTTGTTAATATCTTTTACATTTAAATAATTATAATTTAAATAAAAAAAAAAAATTATAAATAATATTACCAAATTAGAAAAACGTATGTAATTTTCTTCATTCTAATTTTTAGTTACAAATGTATTTATTAATATTTTTTACATTTACATTTAAATAATTATAATTGGAATAAAAATAAAAAATTATAAATAATGTTACCAAACTAAGAAAAAATATGTAATGCTTATTTGGTAATGGTGACGGTTTCGGCCCTATCTTTTTTTCCTTGAAAATTAGTTTCCTAAATTTCAAGGAGAGTTGGTTCCTTCTAAGATCACTAATATCTTTTATGTTTGTTTTACGAGGATTATTATCTTCTTAAAATTTAATGGTAATTGTTTTCTTTTCTTATTTTAATTTTAATTTTTAAATGTATTTATTAATATTTTTTATATTTAAATAATTATAATAAAAAATGTAGTGTTAATTTTATCGTTTATGTTTGTGGAGTATCTATTGGTTAGTAGTTGTAATAGATGATACAAAAGTCAATTATTCAAATCTAATTACTCAAATGTTATAGATTATTGCTAAATTTGACTCAAATTTGGGCAAACCTACTTTTTCTTGGAAGATAAGGGTCTCATTTTCGCTAATGACATTGGGAAAAAGTCAATGGTTAGATGTTAGATGTCTCGATTGTTTCTTCATCCTCCCTATCCCTATGAAGGATGTTGGATGTCTTAGTTGTTTATTTTTCCTTTGCCCTAGCGTCGTGAGGGAGGGATTGTTGGTCCAGGGCTTCATCCTATTAAGCAAAGTCTAATTGGTTTCAAGGATTTGATTGGTTACCCATAGGGTTGGGATTTGGCTCACTCCCTACTTGAAATTGCATTGAATTAAGCTTTTTTCTCCCGATTTTCTCTCATATCTAGGCCCTATGCCTATGAACATATTCACATGCCCTTTCTTAGAGACAAGCTTTCATTGAAATAATTTGATAGACCATTTCCTAGAAGGAGGGCCGAATCACATCATTATAAAGGTCTCCATTTCCAAAACGAGGGTGTCCCTATCTGTATCTTTGCCTCAGTATGGTGAGTATGTACCAAACATGGTATTTAGGATTTACCTGAGTCCATAAATAAAATAAATCAAAGTGTGCCAAAATTAAAAAAAAAGATTATCACAAAGTCATCCTTGGGAATGATGTTTCGCTCCACGAGGTTGTGAATAAGGCAGACCTCATGATTATTGGTCAACCTTAAGGTTGATGTTCCAACATAAAAATCCTTAGCGATTGGGAGGCATGGGAATGTGGGACATGTTGAAGAATCTAGGGCACATGTAGTTAATGAGATTCTTCTTGACTTGATAATTATTTGTGAGGCATTTTCATTTTTCTTATTATCACAATCTTCTTTTTGACATTATTAGAGTGTGTGTTTCTTATTTCATCAAATAACTAACAAAAACAAAGAGACAAGAATACAAGATGTTGCCATTCTGCAAGGGCCAAAAAATCTCCCTCCCAAACAGGAAAACCCACACATAATTATTCTTATAGAGATTCCAATTGATGAACACCAAGACCATTACCCTTGACTTACTATGCCACTCCAAGACGAAGACACCAATCCTCTTCTTTGTCACACTTGAGATAATCATCGTTGATGTAGCACTGAGGTCATCATCATGATCTTCAATGCTATTGCAACATCTTTGCACTTTCATCGAGGTCTTAACTGTACCACTGAGATATTATTAAGGTATGGCCTTAGGACCATCGAGCTCATGACTGCTTCTCCTTCATTGTGATCATAACCTTGTGACAAAGTCTCCATTGAGATCATATATATGCTTATGATCATGACTGTAGAGAGTGTTACTATAGGAACCTCTTTTCCGAATTATGTTGAGACTATGTAGACTAATGTGGGATCTCTGAGATTCTTGTCATCACTGTTATGCCAAGATTATATTGTCTAGAATGATGAGACAAAGTGTTCCCCTCTTTCACTAAAACCCTTATCATCATGCTTATGCCAAGAATGTTACTATTTATGTAGCACTCATCTAAAGCTACATTGATTTCATCCAAAGTCTAATCCTTATGCGAAGATAGACAGTCATGTATCCATCTGAAATTCGAGTTCTCGTGCCTATGAAGTAGCAGAGATACTTCTATGGAATTCTAGGTTTCTGTGGTGACTTTAGTCACCTATTTATAGGTGTTATGCGTCCATAATAAGCCAACATGTCAATGTGAACTTATGTGTATGTTATATTGAGTCGACATGTCATTTGTATATACCTTGAGGCTGAATTAGCTGATCTCTCCATCATTTTGCTGACAATCTTCTACTTTGGAGGATGGAGCTTGTCTTCGAGGGTTATTTGACACTAGCTTGACCCATATTCATGCTCAAGAATATCTCTTTAACATGACTTTGATTCTTTGACTTTCCTAGACCTTTGGAATGAGCAAGAAACTCTTTCTAATAATCTACAAAAATAATATTTCTTTTTTTTTATAAGTACAAAGATAAAAATTATAGTTACAAATACCAAACCAAGTTATAGTTCTCTTCAACACTCCCTTTTAACTAAGGACATATTTACAATGGTACTTGGTCATTCTCAATCTTAATAATTTCTCATAAGAAGGATTGGTAACCCATATGTTATAACATCATAGCAACCAACATTTTCTATAGCAAGGCCTTCACTAACAACTCTATCTCTCATAAGATCAAAGCAAAATGTTGGTGAGACCATTGATTTATAGACACCTTTATCATTATCTCTTAAGCTACATACCCACCTGGGTGTTCACTAAGTATTACCTTCTAGGACTATTTTATCTTGGATTCCCTACACATCCTCAAAGAGCATCAAATTCCAAATGATTACCTGATCCTTCATTCTTTCTTCCGACGTGAAGACAAGAATGTTGTGTCTATATGTGTCTACATTTCCATTCATGACCTTCACCTAGACTTACAATTATTAGTGCTGGTCTATTGTGGTGTCCCTCACTCCTCACTCATTGCTTTGAAAATGGTCAGTTGTGTAGGATGCATAAGAGAAATGAATTTGAAGCAATTTCCTAAGCCACAGAAGCTATAAGATCTTCATTAGACCCTCTCCATTGCATATTGTCTGAAATGAGCTTTCCAACAATATATAGAAGTCCCAAAATGAACCTCTCCATCAGAAGATATGGCATATGGAAGATCATGAGTCTTGTTGCCTTGAACTAAGGAAAATAACTTATTAGAGTACCCCAGGCACAACAAGTTGAGCATATTGAACATCTTGCAATCCCACATCCCACATGACCCCCATCGTTCCTTATGTGCCATCCTTTAAGGAATTGTGGAGTGGGAAGAACGTCGATAATGTTAAAGCATCAGGGAAGTGCAGAGGCTGATTTACACTAAAATCATTGAAAAACCAAGGGTAGGAAAACCCCCTTTCTCTCTCCTCTAGGGGAGCCACGTCGCACACTACCCGCAGTACCATACCCCATAACCCTGCAGTCCCAAAACTTCACACTACCCGCAGTCCCGCATCCCACATATCAGCGAGGTCCCGGGGCACATACTTAATGTTATCGGTATTTCAAAGTGTCGAATGCCAATATCGCATCCTACAAGTCCTGTCATCCTGCAGGTCCCCACATTCCATAAGTCCCACAGGTTTGCAGGTCCCACCCATCCCCACATCCCACATCTCGGCGACCCCACAGTCTGGCAGTCACATTAAACTCCAAAACCTTGTCGGGCGCCGATCTTGCGATATAGTGTGAAATAACCAAGGAGGGCTGAAAAAGTCTAAGAGAAAAAAGCATGGGAAAAAAAGGCTAGGTCACTCACTTCTCTCTCTTCCACATGGTGGTATGGGGATATGGTAAATCCCACATCTTGCAATCTAGAAATATCGATGAATCAATGAAATTTTCATTTCAAGACTATGTGTGGGCCGATTCTGCAATACAATGTAAAAATTATGGGAGGGCCAAAATTCATGAACAAAGGAAATGCACGTGAAAACAAGGTCAGGTAGGCCTTTTTCTCTCTCCTCCAAGGGGTCACATGGCGACATACGATTGGTCCTTAGATCTAAAATGGCAGCTAATGTTATCAATGATGTGATAGTATGGAGGACACATGGCCTTACAGATGTTGACATGGCAGGGGACACGTGTCACTCAATTTTGGCATTTTCATTTGTCCTATTGGGCCATTTCTGGGTGACACATGTCACCACTCACATGTGAAACATGGCAATGATGATTTCATCCCTCATATCGGTGATTGCATGAAATGAAAATTATTTCCTCCGTCGATGCTCCTCCCTAGTTGTGATTGCGATAAGGAAGAAGCCCCCAGATGCGATATTTCATAGTCTCTATTTGATAAAGATTTTGCGTCTGGACTTCGGTTGATGCAGTGTAAGAGAAAATCAAAGGATATTTCGCATTATCAAATAAAAATGCCCCCTGAAACAAGTTTAAAGGCCTTAGTGCCTGAAAGGTTAAAACCCTTGGTCTTAGCCCGTGGTTATATGAAGAAAACAGAGATAAGTGCACTACATCAAAGGGGGGTTAAGGGGGAAATAAAAAAGTGCATGTTTCACCTATTTTAGAGGTAAAAATCTCACAGTTGATAGACATCGTTGTTACACTACATCAAGCCATCGATAGTGCAGGATTTGGCAGAGCTTTCAAAGATGTTTAGCTCAGTAGTAGGGGTGTTAAATGGAGGGATGGTGCATTCAAACTAGGTGTGGGCACATTCATGAGAGAAATATTTTGCAATACGCATCCAAAGTCAACCCCGAACGCAGCTATAACACTACATATAGAAGATCGAGCATTCAAAACCAAGTATGGGCAGACTCAAAAATGGCTCTTGATGACCTGCTTCCAAGATCGGCACTGAAGGCACTAAAGGTAGAAATGACACGAGTTAGCTAAGCAGAGTAGGAAACCATACCATGAACTAGATGTAGCTTGAAGCCGAACTAATTACATGGATGAGCGCAGTGATATTGCATTAATGTTTCATATGTTTTGTGATCTTGTGATGTTCTTTGCTTTATGAGGCAATTACTATTTTTTTGATGCTTTTAGGACAGAGAGCCTTCCCTGACCAACATAACAAGTTGATCTGAAAGCTAAGACTCAACCCAAGGATATTTTGTACTATATCACTATTGATAACGCACCCCGCACCCCTTCTTCTTATAAATAGGGGGTAGAGACAGTGAATAAGGGTTCCTAAATCTGCAAAGAGAGGTTGATATTTTTGTGAGACTGTATGACTTAGTTACATAGATCTTACAGAATATCATAGGGGTATTGGTGATTCCCCCCTTTGAATTATTACAGTTTTTTGTTTCCTGTTTTCATCCATTTTGTCTATTTTCTTCTCTGAATTCATGTAGCAATAGATGCTCGAATATTCATACTTGCCTACATATTCATTTGCATTGAGCTATTAATACAAATGCTTGTTTGATGGGTTGAATTTATATCTTTAAATTGCACTATATGAATCACAACATGGAGCTTCTTTTCAGTCCATTATATCTACTTGTAACTCAAATAATTGTAGCAAATCTCATGGTTTCAGACACTATGCTTTTAATATAGATTTGTTGTTTCTTTGAGCTCTACATTTTTAGTTATTCGTTCTCTTTGTCTTCTCTCATTTATTCCATAAAGATGATTAAACTGTAAGCCTTTTAAGTGCTTAGCCTCCACTATTTTCTATTATATTTCTGGAAACTGTGTATGTGTAGAAATATTGAAATACCTGACCTGTATCTTTGGATGAAAGAAGCAACTCATTCCTCTTATATATGTGTATAGAACATGGTTTATGTCTCCTCCTTTTGCAGAATCATTTGAGACACACCAATTTAGATGTACCCAAGCATTGGTCTTGTAAGAAATCCAAGGCTGTCTCTCGGAGCGACATCATCTTCTGGCACCATTGCCGGGGAACGTATTGAAGGATTTTTCCACTAGGATATGCAAAATTGAGCACCCTTCATGTAGGTGAGCGAAGTCTATTCTGATTGAATTCACATCACCTTGGCAACTCCACACCCCCCTCATTATCATTCATCACCCAAACTTTTAAAATACCTCATACTCACTTCGACACCTCTCAGTAGAAAGCCCCATTTGTATTTGACCCTGAAAAAATATTTTTTTGAAAAGTCTAGAATGAGAAAACTCCCCCTACCTGTGCTACCATCTCACTAGCCTTCACAACTTCCTCCTAGAATTCTCAGCCCATTGTTGCTCATTATTTAGGATTGGCTCCTAAGATCTTGACAAACCCTGCTTGACCTCCAACCATTATGGTCTTGACCCCAGTTCCCCGTGAAAATTTTAGTCCCCCTCCACTAATTCAGATGCCTCTTCCATGAATTTTTATAAATATATATGCACCTCTCGATTTACGTCAACCCCTAAGTGTTATTCCGTAGGACTACTTAAATCTTCTCCATAGGTTTAATGGGCAAGATGAAAATTCTGCTCAAAAACACATTCAAGCCTTTTTTGCTTTTGCTAAGAACTTTAATGTAGAACAAATGCATGTGGTTCTGAGACTCTTTTTACAGTGCCTTCATGGAGAAGCGATAAAATAGTTTAAAGCCCTACCAAATGCCTCCATCACCGCTCGGGAGGAACTTGAAACCTTCTTCACACAAAAGTGGGGTGAGAAGACAAATCATGAGTACCTCCACATAGAGTTCAATGCCATCTGGAAGAATCCAAAGTAGGATATATCATAAAATAATAAGAGGTTCAATAAGCAATATAACGACTTGCCTTCTAAGATAAAGCCTCCTCTAGCTGCTGCTCGTGTAGCTTACTTGGGAGCCTCTGAGTCTGATTTTTGTTTTACCTTAATAGAAATTAAGTCTCCTACTTTAGGTCAACTCCAAGTCGATGCTCTTGAAGTAGAAGCCAATTTTACCTCAACAAGGAAGTCAATTGGAAAGCACGAAACCATTGGGAATAGAAGAGGTAAAGAAGAAGCTTCCTCCTCTGGTCATACAAGAGAATCACTAGACCTAAAGTTGGAGGAGTTGGATAAACTCATCATGAGTTTGTCCCATAAGGTTGGAAAGCTCGAAATTGAGAACACAAGTCTCTCCAAACAGAATACTCAAGGCAACAACTGAGGATATAACTCACAATATAGAAGGCCCTTTTTGTAGATACTTCCAAGGGAAAGAAAGGAATATATGGATCAGATTTGTCATCCTCTATATTTAGAAGATTATCTCAATGAACAATGGTCAGATACATAGGAGGTGAAGGGAAAATTATATTCCGCTTTCTCTGGAGAAGAACATGGAGATATGGCTCACTAGGAGATCGTTCATGATAGAGAAACAACGACAAAGGAAGAAGATATAGATTATTATTATAAACAATTGGCAGATTTCATGCAAGAACAACTACACCAAAGGTATGATCGAAGATCTTCAATAAAGAGGTCAAGGGAACGAAAACAACAAGAACCGACTGCCCCCCAAAATATTCCCTTAGTAACATATAAAGGGAAAGGTAAGTTGAATCCTAACCCTGATAGAGGAAAATTCCCCTTGAATAAGGAAAGACATATCTCAGAGGGTCACACAGCAAAGGAGGCACATGTACTGTAGAAAAACACTGGTGGTAGTGAAGGAGAAGCAGAGCTAGGAGGTATAGAAAATACCCAATCTACATTCAACCTTCAAAAGGAGCTTGAATAGGTAAAGATTTTTGTTCCACTGACTGAGCTTTTGAAGCAACCTACCTATAAAGCTTAGGTATCTCAATTCATGCATCCACCAGTCTCACCACCCACCCATGATTCTCTAAATCTTTCGGAAGAGAGGCCAATAGTGGTATTTGGGCCACATGTGGAAGAACTTGATCCTTCTACTGAACCTTTCTATGTGACTCTAGGAATCCATGACCTCCTTTTTCATAATTTCATTTTGGACTTTGGAGCCTCCCACAACCTCGTGCCATAGGAGGTAATGGAACATATTGGCTTGCAAATCACTAGGCCCTACAACAACCTATACTCCTTTGACCCCAAGAGGGTTAAATTTTTGGGAATGATAAAGGATTTGGTGGTGAACCTAGCTTAGATCCCTGCGAAGAGCATGTTAATGGACATAATATTGGAAGATATACACCATCATTTTGGCATGCTGTTGTTTAGATTTGGGATTCCATGCTGGGGGGCTTTATCAAGTTCGATCTAACTTATGCCACCGTTCCCACCTTTGGAGGAGAACAAAGGAGGATATGTAGAGAATATAGATTTCTAAAAACTGTGACCTCAGCTAAAGGCTCACAAAACTCCCCAATGTATGGAAAACAAAGTAACCTCTCTTGTCTACTCCTAGAATAAGATGAGTCTATCTTAGAGGAAACATCGGTCCACCTAATATGGCATGTAGAACATCAACATGCAAGTGAAAGCAAAGTATGGAAATTATATTTTGGTGGAGCCAAATCAAAAGATGGAAATGGGGAAGGAGTATTTTTGGCATCTCCTGAGGGCCACGTGATACCCCTCTCATTCAAGATAGAGTTTGAAGTAACTAACAATGTGGGGGAGTATGAAGCACTTCTCCTTGGGTTAAAAACTACAAAATATATGAATATTGAATGCCTAAATCTTAAACCTATTGAGAGAGCCCTATCAGGTCAAGGAGGCTAAGCCTTAGCCAAAATATTGGTTTGAAAGATTTACTAAGAGTCTACTTGATCAACAGCCTACCAGAGTTAGATTTGGTGATAACATTTTGATCCATAGCAGTTGATCCATGGCAAGAACTCTTGGCTTGGGGGTGAACTAAAGGAAGTCACTTCTAGGTTGGGTGGAGGTACTTGATTTTCCAAGTGACATTATTTAAATTTCTCTTGTCGGAATCCATTGCATGGGATTTTACTCCTTACCTTGTATACTTTTGAATTCTCTCACCATATGTGTATATGTACATGTGTGATCTTTCTGTAGGAGGATGATTGAATAATGATGCATGAGACAACTATCTATGATGAATAATTATGATTTTAGGGCTCGACAAAACTAAGCATCACCAAGTCTATCTTATCCATTATAACTTAACTGAAATGAAAATTGCTCTCACAATTCCAGAAAAGTATATAGATAATAATATTGGGTAAAAAATATAAAAAAAATTACATAACCAATTCGAGTTCTATATGGCATCATTAAATTTCTTATAGACTTTGACGTTACAAGAACGAATTCCTACAACTAATTGTAATTAGTTGTAAGTATAATTGTTGTCCCTAAAGTATAATTCCTACAAGAAGAAAACCATAATGGAATTCCAACAATGTCCAACTCAACTGCAACCTGGTACCTGATAGTGATGCCTCAGCCTCGAGGTAGAGAAAATTGATGATTACAATGACTAGGGTTCGTTGGTGTGTAGTGCTTTTGGAGGCACAGGAGACGATAATCGAATGATGAGGCAGCATGATTTGGGTGATTACACCGATAACTAACCCTAGCCCCTTTGGACCATCAGATCGAGGAATTGGCATATCTATGGATGGTATTGTGCCACTCCTAATCTCCAAACACTGGGCACGTATCCACTGAAGAGCCCATGACAATGGCAAGGAGTTTAATAATGTTACAATGCTAGGTATCGGTGGATTATAACTCCAGTTCCAAAGAAAAACAAGGAGGGCTGCGGAGCAGCAAGTCCCTGCCAAAGTCGGATTAGGAAATAGACGCTGGTGTGGAGCTAGTAAATATATTAAACACCTTTGAATTCCATCCTGCTTGTCATCTTGAATTGAAATCCAGCCCCCACTCACTCGAAAAACCAGGAATGACCGCTAAGCCACCGAAGAACGGAGAGAGTTGCTATTTTGGTTTGTGCGGAATTGAAGTAACCCGAGAAATCAATGAGTTAGTGTTGGGAGGGAGGGGAGGAAGATAGAATAGGAGCACCAACCACGAATGGCTTGTTCGCAAGAAGAACCAGAGAGATGCTCCTTTGACGTACCTTCAAGAGGCCTTTAAGATTCTCATTGATCAAGGAAAGATTGCTTATCCAGGGAGAAGATAATAGTGACAAGCTCCTTTGACCTACCTTGTGAGAGAAACGATATAATCAGCTGTCTCTCTTAATAAAGAAGAGTTGTTCATGGATTCACCACCAATAATCAGTTTCTTGAGCTGCCTTGTCCTCTCAATCAATGCAATCTCATAAGTAGAAGGCCTCACAGGGATTGATCATGATCATGGGTGCCTTCATGTACTTTTTCATTCTGCCAATCAACCCATGAAAACCTTCATGCTGCTTGAACTTAAGCTAATGTTGAGAGTAATATGTGTTTCCCATAATCTCTTTCACAAGGCGCTTATCTGTCTTTAAAAGTGAAATATGTTTTTTTATAAGAGCTCGGCTGCAAGGAGTCCCGTGAGATGTCAAGGCCAGAGATAGGTCTGCTGCAAGCTTGATTCTTCTCGTCTCGTTCACTAAATTCAACTTCCCTCGCTTATCTCTGCCCAGGCCATTGATTTTATGAAGAGCTGATAACAACCTTCTCTTGTATATCCCTCTCAAAGAACTTGTCATGAATCCTGAGATACTCATTGTATATCTAATAGAAAAGAAAACACAGAGAGGATACTATATTATTGCAAGGCAATAATTTGTGGTTGTGCTCTTTCCATAAAAAAGTTTACAATTTTCTCAAGATCTGCTACAGCGCATACCATAATAGTTAAAGCCAACGAAAATATATATACTAGAATTCGTACATGAAGTCAGGAAGGATATATATAGAAACCCCCATGATGGGACGTTGATCGGATTGCAATATAAAGCAGAAGTTGTCTTTCAATTTACCCCTTACCAATACAAGTTAGAATAGCCCTCTAACTAAGTAAGCTTAAGAAAAGTATCTCATCATTCAGTCAGATCAGATTGGGTCTCCTTCAATCAGCTCTGTCTATAGATCGAACCCGATAACTTAAATAAATATAATGCGTGGAATAAAATAAAAATTTAAAAAAAAAAGTTAGTGGACTATGTGGGCCTTCGCATGAGAGCCACATGCCTTACCACTCTATCCTCTATCACCATTACATAGCATGCAATCCGTAATAGCGCCACTTAAATGTTGCATCAAGCTAACATATGTAACCCAATTCAGAAAGCCATCGTTTAATTTCGCAATGAATGTTCATTGAGCTTTACCTTTCGTGGCTTGAAATTGAAAAAACTCAATCTGTTTTCCTCACTGCCACCATTTTATGAATTTCTCAGCGCGATTCCATTGTTTATCTCATTTTCTGAAACTATTTGTGCGATGCCAATGTTTTCTGAAAGTGTGTGTGTGACGCCATTATTTGGGAGGCTTTTCTATCACGAAGGCCAACCTGCATGTATACCGAATAATGTGACAACCAGATCAGTGTACAGGCAGAAAACATGAATTTTTTCAGAGAGTTCAAGGTTCAAAGTGCAGAGTCGGCGAAGATTGAACAGATTGTAGTGAAGTTTTTTAGAAATTGCTTGCATATAACATTGGAACATGCTCAGTGGCCCGCTTCCCTCGGATTTGTGCAATGGAGGAAAGCTTCAGAGTATTCTTGTTCTTGATAACGAATTTACAGGCCAAATCCCTGAATTGCATGGGAACTCTAAGATCCCTGAACCGCATGGTAACTGTAAGAGTATGCCTTCGCTCCCCTACCAGATTTTCTTCTTTTCTTCTCAAAATATGGCCGGAATTATTGTAAACAAGCTTAATTGGTTTCGAAACAACGATCCAGAATTGGCTTGGAAGCAGCCCATTGTGGACTCTGGCCACTGCTAGAGTGAATGCAGATTAAAATATTTGTAACATTTACACGTCCTTGAGAGGCTTGCTTGATTAATAACCAGAAATTATTGGAAACATGCTTGCTTGGCTTGGAAACAGTGATCCAGAATCGGCGTGCCAAGTATCATTGTCTGCTCCACCACCTGGCCAACATGCCTTAAGGCTTCTAAGCTATGGCATGCTCAAACAACCCATGGTGGACTCTAGCCACTGTGAATGGAGATTAAAATTTTTGTAACATCTCGAGATTAAAGTTTTTAGAAAACCTCAACGCAGAAACTAAAGATGGCTCAACGACATTGATGAATCCACCCCACTTCCCAGACACATCAAGAACAGGAAGGGGAATAGCCACGGAACAGATTCTTGAGTCCATTGCCAAAGGGACAGGGCGGAGGCCTGGAAGGGGTACAAACATGTACCATTCATCTTCGTTGCTTGGTCATGGTAAGGGTGTATCAACTGTATCTCTTCCTGTTGATGAATTGATTGAAATGGGCTTCACTGAGGTGTTTCCAGGTCTGTGTACTTGCTCACAATAACATTTTAATGTAACTCTTTGCTTTAATCTTTTTTAAAGTTATACTCGGTCTCTTACATGTCATGGGTTGCAGTCTTTGAATTTATTTCTCTACAAAAAAAACAGAACACAAATATTAGATAGTTAGACGGCTACAGAAAGAGAAGAAAATCTGTGGAATGACAGGAGATGGTGTTAATGATGTTCCAGCCTTGAAAAAGGAAGATATTGGAAGAATAGACTACCAGAAGATTAAAATGCCTTAAATTGTTGTATTGTTGTGATTACTTTGGCCCTGAAATTTTGTTGTTAAAAATGCCTTAAATTGTTGTGATTACTTTGGCCCTGAAATTTTGTTGTTGTGCTATGGTTGCAGGTGGGTTTCCAGCTTATTGCTTTGATATGGAGATTTGATTTTCTTGATTTATGGTATTTACGTTAGTTAAGAGAATCTACATCCCTAATAATCCACACAAAATCAGCTAAATTACTATATTTTCTCTGTAAATATAATGCTGAAACAATTATTTTCGTGGTTGAATCCGTAAAAATGAACAATATTTAGAATCTATAAGAAAATCACATGCTTATTTAAGCTCAGTTGTAAGAACATATTTTTCCAGAATTGGGATTCATACAACAACAATGTAAAAGTAACAGAAATAAATGTGACTGTAATACAACAATGTTTTTTAGAAATTAAGATTATCAAACTTGTATCTATTAAAACAAGCATACTGTAACTGTGCTTACAGAGAGTGATAAGAGAATATAGAATACAGAGAGAATATAGAATACAGAGCCTCGTACCTGAGCTACAAGAGAATTGAAAGAAACATAACTAAGTTGCAAGAGGATTGCAGGGTTAAAGAGAATACAAGATGATTGAAAGAAACATAACTGAGTTGCAAGAGGATTACATGCTTACAGAGAATTACATGATGCAGAGAATTATAGGTCTTACAGGCTTACAGAGAATACCAGCGACGAAAATAATTACAGGCTTACATGATGCAGAGAATTACAGGTCTTAACGGCTTACAGAGAATACAAGTGACGCAAATAATTACAGGCTCTGGATGCAATGGGGGCAAAGAACTTACCATGAAGAAGCTTTTGAACTCTGCAGGTGCAAGTTGGGCCTTCTTCCGTTGTCTTCACAGAAGACTGTGCGAAGGCTATCGTGGAAGGAGCGTGCAGAGAAAAGCATTTAAGTAGCCATGTGGGTAGCCAGGTGTAGCCAGGAACCTGTGGATGCTTATATGTTCATATATACCAGCATGTTCCTGAGCGTTTGAGCTAACATTTAATTTCTTAAATTAATACTAACATTAGTTTAGGCGGTAGGATTTACAAGTTTCAAAATATCACACAAACAAAGAAGATAACCTATTGTTTTAGCTTCGGTCCAGCTTCGGTCCTCGGGAAGAGGCCAAATAACACGATATATTAATATGTTGCTGAGAACTTTGTTTATCGCTAATAAACCCAAAGTGAAAACAACTAAAATAATGCTATCTCCATCGTGATCGATTACTATAGTCCATGCTTGAAGGCAGGGACTAATAACACAAGTTGTAATACGAATAGGTCTAGAGTTTTGAAGCATATAATAACATGTTAACAATATACCTTCACACGGTACACTTTCCAACGACATAATTAAAATAATGAAATATAGTTGGTATGATGTATGTGGAGTCGGGGAAACATTCTCTGAACATAATGAATAGGATCAAACCCATCGATTAACAATGTTGAAGTTAAGTACTTATCCCTATCACATGATACAACGAAGTACCAATAATTTAATATTTGGTCATGTTAAAGGAATCTATGAATTAAAAAAATTTGAGTTAGCTATGGCAAGTAAATAATATTTTTTTTAAGGATTTGATGGATGTTACAAAGTGTTATACACATTTATGATGACAATTTCGTCCTTTACATAGAAGTTTTTTTTAATGTGATTTTTTGGACTTTTCGGTATTTAATGGAAAATTTTGAGGTGAAATCTTGATTTGTGTTATTTAAACTATTTTTTTGGCTACATATATGGATTTAACACCTTGAAAAATCTAGCTTGTGATTTCAATAAATTCCGGCCACATTATTGAGAAATTAGACTCGAAAAACCCAAGGGAAAAGCTTACAAAAAGTCTCACTAAAGACAACTTGGTTTAAATAGGCTATATTCCACATTAATATCATATGTGAATGCTAAGACTATACTCCACACTAATATCATAGGTATATAGTATGAGTCATTACCCTCCGTCTTTTCCTTTTTTTATAGGGTATTTTAATTTTAATTTTATCTTTTTTTGATGAAGGTAAAATATTTACATTATTTACTTTAAACATGTTTGTGGTACATTACATTAGGTTAGGTTACAACATCTCTACCATATTGAGCTTGAGAGCACCTCTCACCACAAGGTAGCATAGTTAATAAAAACTAACTAAACCAACTTAGATCCATCTTAACTCCTGATCTACCAAGTGCGGAAAGGGATAAAGTCTATTTTCACTCTAAAAGAGGTTTACATATGAAGAGATTGTATCTCTCTAATCACTTGGCAGATGATGAGTTATGATGCATCTAGGCTAGTTTAATTTACCCCTTGATTAAGTTATATTGAACATGAATACCATGGGCCATTTTTATTTTTATTATTATTTTATTTTGGCCCCATTAAAATGTCTACATTACACTATATTAATCATTTTACTTAACTTTATTTATTTAATTTAATTTTTAGTTTTCAGTAATTTGACTTTGTCAAAATGTTAAACATCACCTTAAATATATCTCATACTAGATAAATAAGTTAAACATATATGTATTTAAAAAAAGCATAAAATAAGATTCTTAACTATAGAGATTTATCTTCACTCTAAGATGGAGATTCCTAATAAAGTTTTGCAACATCATGGCTAGATATGGTGACTTATCATTACCATGAGGCTATAAAACCCAAACTCAGTACATATTATAGTTGTTTACATGACATTTTTTTTAATCAATCAATTTAATGAAAAAGACAAAAAGGACAAGGCTTCCTCTTCAAAGATAAATATCAACTTTTCATTTATATACATATTTAAATTCCAATCCTCTAAACAATTATTAATAATTAATTTAAGTTTCTCAAAACTCTATTCCAAAAATATTCCAAAATAAACACGTCTAAAACTCTATTCCAAAATAAACACGTCTATTAATATAATTATATTAATACATTAAAAAAAATACACAGCAAATATTTAAAAAGAGAAACAATATCCATCTTAAATACAAATTTATGTTTACACATCCTAATAAATAAAATTAATTGATTAAAAAAATACATAACAACATTTTCAGAAACCAAAATAATATATATAAATAAACAAATAATATAAAAATATTAATATATTTAATAAATTCAAACAAAAAATAACTTTATATAAATATATTACACACCACAATAATATTTAAACTTTATCAGATTTGCTTATCCCAACAAATATGTTATAGTTTAAATTTATATGGTCAAATTTAATCATTTATTATTAAATTGATATTATGCCACTTTCGTGATTTATATGAGTAAAGAATGTGAAGACCTGAATTAAAGACCTAACAGGATGACTATGTAGGAGATGGGTGGTTGATAGACGGTAAACTGTTATAGTTGAATTCTCCCACATAATATGAATACGTTATGGACATAGTAAGGAACACGTTGGTTTTGGGAGGAATAAGAAAAAGGGGTCAAGAGAAGTAACAAGTCAGCTCCATAAGAGTAAATACATTTAAATGCTTCAGAGCTATACGCAGGTTCCAATGAGGTTGGATATCCCCTGTCTTCTGTTCATGGTAGATGGAAGTGTGAGTATTTCTAACTATATATCAAGATATTTGGTTTTTTTGGTCTTTTGGTAGATCATTATTTACAATGGATCTAGGTTATTTTAATTTCTTTTTTTAAATAAGTTATATTCAACATGAATATTTTGGACCATTTTTTTCTTATTTTTATTTTTTAATTTTTCTAGGGTTATTTTTATTTTCTTTTGACCGGTTAAAATGTTTACATTACATTATATTAAACTTTTGACCTAATTTTATTTATTTAATTTAACTTATTTTTTATTTTGTGTAATTTGACTTTGTCAAAATGTTAAACATTACATTACATCTTTCTCATTTTTGTTATTTAAAAAGAAACTAATATATAAGTTAAACATATATGAATTTAAAAAAATGATGAAACAAGATTTTTAACCATAGAGATTAGTTTTCATTTTAACATGGTGATTCCTAATGGATAAATAGGTTTGCTACAGCACCATGGCTAGATATCATGGCTTATTATTATCATGAGCCTATAAAAGCCAAACTCTCTTCCTATGATAGTTGTTGACATGACATTTTTTTTAATCAATCAATTTAATTATAAAAGACAAAAAAACAAGAAAATTACTGTGGAAATGAATATCAACTTTCAATTTTTATATAGATATTCAAATTCCAATCATCTACTCTTCAATTATTAATAATTAATTTAAGATTTTCAAAACTCTATTCTAAAATAAACACGTCTATTAATATTTTTAAAACTAAAATATTATTCCTCTTAAATACAAATTTACACTGACACGTAATATTAAATAAAATTAATTCATTAAAAAAATACATACTAACATTTTCATAAACCAAAATAATATATATAATTAATTTAATTAAAAATTTAACAAATAATATTAAAAAAATTAACCTATATAATAAATTCAAACCAAAAATAACTTTGAATAGATATATTTTAGAGCAAAATAATATTTAAACTTTATCAAATTTGCTTTATCCCACCTATTATTTTATAATTTAAATTGATATGGTCAAATTTCACCATTTATTATTAAATTGATATTAAATTGATATTAACCGACTTTGGTGATTTATATGAGTCCACTTTGCTGATCCCTATAATAATATTGAAATTTCAAAATAATTTTTTTAAAGATTTTTGACTGTTTAGAATTTATTTACTTATTTTCATCTATTTTCTTAATTTCCGCCTTAGGCAGCTTAAATTTCCGAATGTTTGACCATCCTAAATAGAAATACATCTGAACATAAATTTCCATCCGTTTCTCCGCAAGTTACTCCATATTCACAATCTCCCTCCGCCTTTAAAATCTCGTTTTTCTTTCCAGCAGTTCTCCCTTCCACCTCTCAGTCCATTCATTCCACATCCCAAGTTTCGCAGTGATAATAAATTTAACACTGTATAACATTTGGCAGTACAATGGTATGATCCAGATTATGTACAGTTTTGTGTTTATATCTGGATCATACCACTGCAAAAAGCTTCCACAGAAGCTTAAATTTAACTGTCCAACATCATCATGCCTGTACCTTCAGACAAGTTTTCCTCATTACCAAATGAGATTCTGGGATTCATCCTCTCTAAAGTCCCCATCAGAGAGGCAGTCAGATGCTCAGTTCTTTCGAGAAGATGGAGGTTTCTTTACACTCAAATACCCCAACTCAAAATATGTCCTTATCTCCTCTTGCAGGGGCCTGTCACACCGGATCCGGATCCGTCATCCATCTCCACGGCAGAGAATGCAATCTCCAGCATTCTGCAATCACATTGCTTCGATCTAGAGGCCTTTCATCTTTTCAACGACAGTACAGGCACTCGCACCTACCCAATTGATAACAAATGGGAATTTGGCCGCGAAAGCGTATGGAAATGGGTGCAGTATGCAACAGACAAGAATGTCCAACACCTCCATCTCGGCTATTACAGGGTAAAAGAAATCCCACCTCCTGCCCTTTTCTTTTGCACTCATCTCACTACGCTCACACTCAACAGTTTCGTTCTCACCCATATTCCAACACATTCCTCTGGATTCAACCATCTCATTAGTTGCTCCTTCACAGACATGCAATTGACAGATGATTCATTATCCTGGCTTGCATCACATTGCCCACATCTGCAAAAGCTCCAAATATGTTCCTGCACTGGCCTGAATAAGCCCACCATCTCCGCTCCCAACATTTTGCTTTTAGATGTAATGGTATGGGATGACATAGAGGTTTTAACGGTCAATTGTCCCACAATTAGAGTCGTTGAGGTATGTTTGGTACATGATCTAAGGGTGAATGAGGTGTTCTTTCACGAGCTTTCAGTTCTGATTGTTACGCTAGAAATGCAGTGCGAAATAAATGTGATTGGATTGAAAATGGATTCGACTTTCATCGGCGAATACGGCGAATACGACAGTCTCTCGGCGCAGGGATTTGTTGAGATAGTGGTGAGTTTCAAAGCTTTGAAAAACCTTGGAATTCACATTTGTGATCCGTTGCCTGAAAGGGAAAAGGAGATGACTTTTCCTCTTATCAGCCTGCTGCAAGGGCTTCCTCATCTTGAGCACCTGGTAATAAATGGCGTGTTTCTTCTGGTAAGGAATAGTTCCTAGGGTTATGATTAGTATTTAATTTCTGTTTTTTTGCTATTTAAGTCGAAGTTAGAACGGATTTCTCTTTGTAATGCAATGCAGGAATTAGGTAGAGATAAGTTACCAGCGCGTTTAAGCCCCCCACTTGCCAATCTGCGGTATGTGATGGTAGAATTGAAGGAATTTGACGAGAGAGAAATGGACGTGCTGGCGTGTTTGCTTAAGAGCGCTCCTGCTCTTGAAGATCTGCATTTCGATTTGCCTTTTAAATACGAGGAGACGCAATACACCCGGTTTTTAGAAGAATTGGTAGAACCATGGCGAACAACATCGTCGTCATGCCGGTGGCTTCATAGAATTTTACGCCGCTCCCAAATGAGGTTCTGAGCGTCATCTTTCATGTTTCATGAGACAGACGTTCAGATGGGTATTTAAAATTTAGATTCATCCATTATTATTATGTTATGAACCCCGTTACCATTTTTCTTTTTCACGGACACAAGTGGTTACTGGGTTGTTACTGCGTCGCTACTATATTTACAGAAATATTTGAGCTTGATTAAGGGGCCTAACTCAAGTGCTTCCAAAACAATTGACCTTGTGACCTCCAGAAGGGGGAGGCACTTATTTCATCAGTTGAGCTAATTCTCACGGCTTCCCATTACCATTTATTATGAAAGTTTAAATTAAAATATTGTGTATTGCGATTTATTTGGTAATGGTAACTGTTTACTGGTCCACTTATTTTTTTCTTAATAATTATTTTCTTAAATTTCAATGGGAGTTGTTTCTTCAAAAATCTGTAATATCTTTTATGTTTGTCAAGATTATTATCTTCTTATAATTTAATAGGAGTTGGTTCTCTCAGGGCTAGGCACTTATTTAACTAATCTTTAGGGCTTCCCATTACCATTTACATTATGAAAGTCTAAATTAAAATATATTATCAAATTAGGTAATACCAGTTATTTGATAATGTTGAATTGGTAATGGTGAGTGTTCACTGGTCCACATATTTTTTCCTTAATAATTATTTTCTTAAATTTCAATGGGAGTTGTTACTTCAAAAATCTGTAATATCCTTTATGTTGGTCAGGATTATCATCTTATAATTTAATGGGAGTTGGTTCCTTCCCATAGAAATTAGAAATTGTAAAAAAAATTCTTATTTTAATTTTAATTTTTAAATGTATTTGTTAATATTTTTTACATTTAAATAATTATAATTTGAATAAAAATAAAAAATTATAAAAAATATTATCAAATTAGAAAAAGTATGTAATTTTCTTCATTTTTAAAGTGTATTTATTAATATTGTTTGCATTTAGATAATTATAATTTGAATAAAAATAAGAAATTATAAATAATGTTACCAAACTAGGAAAAAGTATGTAATGCTTATTTGGTAATGGTGACTGTTTCTGCCCATCTTTTTCCCTTGAAAATTAATTTCCTAAATTTCAAGGAGAGTTGGTTCCTTCTAAGATCTCTAATATCTTTTAGGTTTGTTTTATTTGGATTATGATCTTCTTAAAATTAAATGGGAATTGGTTTTCTTTCTTATTTTAATTTTAATTTTTAAGTGTATTTATTAATATTTTTATATTTAAACAATTATACTAAAAATAAAAATATAGTGTTAATTTTATAGTTTATGTCTGTGGAGGATCTATTGGTTAGTAGTTGTAACAAATGATACCAAAGTCAATTACACAAATCTTATAGACTATTGCTAAATTTGACTCAAATTTGGGTAAATCTACTTTTTCTTGGAAGAGAAGGGTGTCATTTTCCCCGGTGACATTGGGAACAAGTCAATGGTTAGATGTTAGATGTCTCAATTATTTCTTCATCCTCCTTATCCCTGTGAAGGATGTTGGATTTCTTAGTTGTTTATTTGTCGTCTGCCCTAGTGTCGTGAGGGAGGGGTTGTTGGTCCATGGCTTGATCCTATTAAGCAAAGTCTAATTGGTTTCAAGGATTTGGTTGATTAACCATAGGGCGGGGACTTGGCTCACTCCCTACTTGAATGTGAATTGAATGGACCTTTTTTCTCCCAGTTTTGTCTCATATCTAGGCCCTACGCCTATGAACGTATTGGCATGCCCTTTATTAGAGACAAGATTTCATTAAATTCTATTGGCAGACAATTTCCTAGAAGGAGGGCCAAATCACGTCACTATAAAGGTCTCCATTTCCAAACCGAGGGTTTCAATCTCTAGGGAATTCATATTTCATTTTTTTTTCTGAAGTGACAAAGGTACGAGGAAGGGTGTCCCTCTCTGTATCTTTGTCTCAAGATGGTGAGTATGTACCAAACATGGTATTTAGGATTCACTTGACTCCATAAATAAAAATAAGTTGAAGTGTGCCAAAATTAAAAAAGAAAAGATGATCACAAAGTCATCCTTGGGAATGATGTTCCACTCCACGAGGTTGTGAATAAGGTGGACCTCATGATTATTGGTCAATCTTCGGGTTGATGTTCCAACATAAAAACCCTTAGTGATTGGGAGGCATGGGAATGCGGGACATGTTGAAGAATCTAAGGCACATGTAATTAATGAGATTCTTCTTGACATGATAACTATTTGTGAGGCATTTTCAATTTTCTTATTATCACAATCTTCTCTTTGAGATTATTAGAGTGTGTGTTTCTTATTTCGTCAAATAGCTAAAAAAAACAAAGAGACAAGAATACAAGATGTTGGTATTCTGCAAGGGCCAAAAACTCTCCCTCTCGAACAGGCAAACACACACATAATTATTCTTATAGAGATTCCAACTGATGAACACCAAGGCCATGACCCTTGAAATACTATGCCACTCCAAGACCAAGACACCAATCCTCTTCTTTGTCATTGTTGAGATAATCATCATTGATGTAGCACTGAGGTCATCATCATGATCTTCAATGCTGCTGCAATATCTTTGCACTTTCATCGAGGTCTTAACTATACCATCGAGATATTATTAAGGTATTCCCTTAGGCCCATCGAGGTCATGACTGTTGCTCCTTCGTTGTGATCATAACCTTGTGACAGAGTCTCCATTGAGATCATATATATGCTTATGATCATGACTCTAGAGAGTGTTACTATAGGAACTTCTTTTCCAAATTATGTTGAGACTATGTAGACTAATGTGGGATCTCTGATATTCTTGTCATCACTGCTATGCCAAGATTATACTATCTAGAATGATGAGACAGAGTTTTCCCCTCTTTCACTAAAACCCTTATGATCATGCTTATGTCGAGAATGTTACTATTTATGTAGCACTCATCTAAAGCTATAGTGATTTCATCTTATGTTTAAGCCTTATGCATAGATAGACAGTCATGTAGCCATCTGAAATTCGAGTTCCTATACCTATGAAGTAGCAGAGATACTTCTATGAGATTCTAGGTTTCTATGGTGACTCTAGTCACCTATTTATAGGTGTTATGCCTCCATAATAAGACAACATTTCAATGTGAACTTATGTGTATATTTTATTGAGTCGACATGTCATTTGTATATACTTTGAGGCTAAATTAGTTGATCTCTCCATCATTTTGCTAACAATCTTCTTCTTTGGAGGATGGTGCTTGTCTTCGAGGGTTATTTGACACTAGCTTGACCTATATTCATGCTCAAGAATATCTCTTTAACATCACTTTGATTCTTTGACTTTCCTAGAAATTTACAATGAGCAAGAAACTCTTTCGAATAATCTACAAAATTTATATTTCTTTTTCTTTATAAGCACAAAGATCAAAATTACAGTTACAAATACCGAACCAAGTTACAGTTCTCTTCAACACTCCCTCTTAAGTAGGGAGGTATTTACAATGGTACTTGGTCATTCTCAATCTAAATAATCTCTCGTAAGAAGGATTGGTAACCCATATGTTATAACATCATAGTAACCAACATTTTTTATAGCAGGACCTTCACTCACAACTCTATCTCTCATAAGATCAAAGCAAAATGTTGGTGAGACCAATGATTCATAGACACCTTTATCATTATCTCTTAAGGTACATACCCACCTGGGTGTTCACTGAGTATCACCTTCTAGGGCTATTTTATCTTGGATTCCGAGCCCTCAAAAAATATTAGTCCTCTTTCCTACTCTTATCTTGGATTCCCTACACATCCTCAAAGAGCATCAAATTCCAAATGATTACCGGATCCTTCATTATTTCTTCTAACGTGAAGACAAGAATGTTGTGTCTATCATGTGATGGCATTTCCATTCATGAACTTCACCTAGACTTTGAGTTATTGTGTTGGTCTATTGTGTTGTCCCTCACTCCTCAATCATTGCTTTGCAAATGTTGAGTTGTCTAGGATGCATAAGAGCAATAAATTTGAAGCAATTTCCTAAGCCACAAAGTCTATAAGATCTTTATTAGACCCTCTCCATTGCATAGTGTCTGAAATGAGCTTTCCAACAATATATAGAAGTCCCAGAATGGACCTCTCCATCAGAAGATATGGCATATGGAAGATCATGAGTCCTGTTTCCTTGAACTAAGGAAAATAATTTATTAGAGGACCCCAGGAGGCATAATAAGTTGAGCATAGTGAACATATTGTAGTCTCGCATCTCGCATGACCCCCGTAGTTCCTTATGTGCCATACTTTAAGGAATTGTGGGTCGGGAAGAACATTGATAATGTTAAAGCGTTAGGGAAGTGTAGAGGCTGATTTACACTAAAATTATTGAAAAACCAAGAGTAGGCAAACCCCCTTTCTCTCTCCTTTGGGGGAGCCACGTCGCACACTACCCACAGTACCATACCCCATAACCCTGCAGTCCCACAACTTCACACTACCCGCAGTCCCGCATCCCACATATCAGCGAGGTCCTTAGGCACATACTTAAGGTTATTGGTAGTTCAAAGTGTCGAATGTCGATATCGCATCCTACAAGTCCTATCGTCCCGTAGATCCCCACATCCAAAAAATCCCACAGGTTTGCAAGTCCTACCCATCCCCACATCCCACATCTCGGCGACCTATCAGTCCGACAGTCACATTAAACTCCAAAACCTTATTGGGCGTCGATCTTGCGATATAGTGTGAAATAACCGAGAAGGGTTCAAAAATTCTAAGAGAAAAAAGCATGGAAAAACCAAGGCCAGGTCGCTCACTTCTCTCTCCTCCACATGGTGGTATGGAGATATGGTAAATCCCACATCTCGCAATCTGGAAATATCATTGAATCAATGAAATTTTCATTTCAACACCATGCGGGGGCCAATTCTGTAATACAATGTAACAATTATGGGAGGGCCCAAATTCATGAACAAAGGAAATGCACATGAAAACAAGGTCAGGTAAGCCTTTTTCTCTCTCCTCCAGGGGTCCACATGGTGGCATACGATTGGTCCTTAGAGCTAAAATGGAAGCTAATGTTATCGATGGTGTGGCAGTATGGAGGACACCTGGCAATACAAACGTTGATTTGGCAGGGGACACGTGTCACTTAGTTTTAGCATTTTCATGGGTCTTATTGGGCGATTTCTAGGTGACACATGTCACCACTCACACGTGACACATGGAAATGATGACATCATCCCTCAAATCGGTGATCACATGAAATGAAAATTATTTCCTCCATCAATGCTCCTCCCCAGCTAGGAAAGCGATAAGGAAGAAGCCCCCAGATGTGATATTTCATAGTTTCTATTTGATAAAGGTTTCATGTCCGAACTTCGGTCAATGCAGTGTAAGAGAAAATCAAAGGGTATTTCACATTATTAAATAAAAATGCCCCCTGACACAAGTTTAAAGGCCTTAGTGCCTAAAAGGTTAAAGCCCTTGTTCTTAGATCGTGGTTATATGAAGAAAACAAAGATAATTGCATTACATCAAAGGGGGGTAAAGGGGGAAATCAAAAAGTGCATGTTTCACCTATTTTAGAGGTAAAAATCGCGTAGCTGACAGACATCGTTGTTACACTACATCAAGGTATTGATGGTGCAGGATTTTGTAGAGCTTTCAAAGACATTTAGCTTGGCAATAGGGGTGTTTAATGGAGGGATGGTGCATTCAAACTAGGTGTGGGAACATTCATGAGAAAAACGCTCTACAATATACATCCAAAGTCGATCCCAAACATAGCTGTAACACTACATATAGAAGATTGAGCATTCAAAACCAAGTATGGGCACACTCCAAAATGGCTCTTTATGACATGCTTCCAAGGTCGGCACCGAAGGCACTAAAGGAAGAAATGATAGGAGTTAGCTAAGCAAAATAGGAAACCAAACCATGAACTAGATGTAGCTTGAAGCTGAACTAATTACAGGGATAAGCGCAAAGATATTCCATTAATGTTTCATATGTTTTGTGATATTGTGATGTTCTTTCCTTTATGAGGAAATTACTATTTTTCGTGATGCTTTTAGGACAGAGAGCCTTCCCTGGCCGAGACAACAAGCTAATCTGAAAGCTAAGACTCAACCCAGGGATATTTTTTAACATATCATGATTGATAACGCACCCATTCTTCGTATAAATAAGGGATAGAAACAGTGAATAAAGGTTCCTAAATCTGCAAAGAGAGCTCGATATTTTTGTGAGACTGTATCACTTAGTTACATAGATCTTGCACAATATCATAGGAGTATTAGTGATTCCCCCTTTGAATTATTACAGTGTTTTGTTTCCTGTTCCATCCATTTTATCTATTTTCTTCTCTAAATTCATGTAACAATAGATGCTCGAATATCTCATACTTTCCTGTAGATTCATTTGCATTGAGTTGTTAATATAGATGCATGTTTGATGGGTTGAATTTATATCTTTAAACTGCACTACATGAATCACAACATCGAGTTTCTTTTCAATCCATTATATCTACTTGTAACTCAGATAATTGTAGCAAATCTCATAGTTTCAGGCTCTATGCTTTTAATATAGATTTCTTGTTTCTTTGAGCTCTACATTTTTAGTTATCTGTTCTCTTTGTCTTCTCTCACTTATTCCATAAATATGATTAAACTGTAAGCCTTTGAAGTGCTCAGCCTCCACTATTTTCTATTATATTTCTAGAAACTCTATATGTGCATAAATGTTGAAATACCTGACTTGTATCTTTAGATGAAAAAGCAACTCATGCCTCTTATATATGTGTATAGAACATGCACCATGTCTCCTCCTTTTGCAGAATTATTTGAGACGCACCAATTTAGACGTACCGAGGCACTGGTCTTATAATCAATATAAGGTTGTCTCTAGGAGCAACATCATATTTTGGCACCATTGTCGGGGAACGTATTGAAGGATTTTTCCCCTAGGATATGAAAAATTGAGCACCCTTCATGTAGGTGAGCAAAGTATATTCTGATTGAATTCACATTACCTTGGAAACTCCACACCCCCCTCATTATCATTCATCACCCTAACTTTTAAAATGCCTCATACTCACTTTGACACCTCTCAGTAGAAAGCCCCATTTGTATCTGACCCTGAAAAAATAATTTTTTGGAAAGTCTAGAAAGAGAAAACTCCTCCTACCTGTGCTACCATCTCACTAGCCTTCACAACTTCCTCCTAGAATTCTCATCCCATCGTTGCCCATTATTCAGGATTGGTTCCTAATATCTTGACAAACCTTGCTTCCCCTCCAACCATTGTGGTCTTGAGCCCAGTTCCTCGAGAAAATTTTAATTCCCCTCCAATAATTCGGATGGCTCTTCCATGACTTTTTCTAAATATATATGCACCTCTCGATTTACGTCAACCCCTAAATGGTATTTCCTCGGAATACTTAAATAGTCTCCCTAAGTTTTATGGGGAAGATGAAAATTCTAGTCATAAACACATTCAAGCCTTTTGTGCTTTTGCTGAGAACGTGAATGTAGAACCACTACATGTGGTTCTAAGACTTTTTGTACAGTGCCTTGATGGAGAAGTGATAAAATGGTTTAAAGCCCTACCAAATGCCTCCAACACTGCTCGGGAGGAACTTGAAACCTTCTTCACACAAAATTGGGGTGAGAAGAGAAATCATGAGTACCTCCACATAGAGTTCAATGCTATCTGGAAGAATCCAAAGTAGGATATCTCATAATTTAATAAGAGGTTCAATAAGCAATATAAAAACTTGCCTTCTAAGATAAAGCCTCCTCCAGCTGCTGCTCGCGTAGCTTACTTGGGAGCCTCTGAATCTGACTTTTGTTTTACCTTAAAAGAAATTAAGTCTCCTACTTTAGATCAACTCCAAGTCTATGCTCTTGAAATAGAAGCAAATTTTACCTCAACAGGGAAGTCAACTGAAAA
>APFE031090049.1:0-10421 GCA_000404065.3 Pinus taeda | reverse complement strand
AGAGTAGGATCTTCCTTCTTTGCAAATACTTGGAAGTATCTGTTATCCTATGATTCACAATCTTCTTCTCAGAATTTTTCTTTGCAAATAGTTAAGTAGAATTTAAAGAGTAGGATCTTCCTTCTTTGCAAATACTTGGAAGTATCTGTTATCCTATGATTCACAATCTTCTTCTCAGAATTTTTCTTTGCAAATAGTTAAGTAGAATTTAAAGAGTAGGATCTTCCTTCTTTGCAAATACTTGGAAGTATATGTTATCCTATGATTCACAATCTTCTTCTCAGAATTTTAAGTGAATAGAAAACACACGAATATGATATATATACTGTGACACTAAATAGTAACCAAAGGAAGATTGATTAAATTAACATTAGTTGTTTTCTTTGTTATCAAAAGTTTTGATTCAATGCACTATTGTGCCTCCAAATCTTTTTTTTCCTCAGTCTGAAGTGTATCCATCGATCACTGTGAAATCTTTGCAGATGCGTTGTTTAATGTCATTGTTCAAAATGAAAAGTGCAAAGCATCACAGCGAGCTGCTTTTTTTGCAGCATCTGATAGGGAAATGGATAAATATTATTTATATTGGTTGGCGGTAAGAGGGAAATTATGAAATTGTGTGTTTAGAATACGGTTGTGTTTTGATAGATGAATCCATAGAGGTAATATTTGCACCGTAACGATGTTTTATTTTCCCTGTTTCTTAAATTTCATTTCCATAACATATATTTGAAACCAATTTATCTAATAAATTTCATTTACACTACCTAAATAATTTAAAGAGAATCCTTAATCTATGTGATCTTTCCATTTAAACCATCCTTATTTATGTAATTTGAAAATCATTTTACGGGGAATGAGGTTGAATTAGCATGTTTGGTTAATCGAGATGATGAGGTTGACGCAGATTTTGTGAGTGAATAACATGAATTAACCTGTTTGGTTAATGGAGAAGAAAGGATTGAAAGATATCTTGTTGGGGATGAGCTTGAATCACCCTGTTTGGTTAATGGGGAAGAAAGTATTGAAAGAGATCTTGTAGAGGACAAGCTTGAATCCCTCGGTTTGGTTAACGGGAAAGAAAGTATTGAAAGGGATCTTGTGGGGGACAATCTTGAATCACCCTGTTCCATTAATAAAGATGGAGTTGAAAGGAATTTTGTGGGAAGCAATGTATTGGAGCAGAGATCACCTCTGGTTGCGGAGGTTCATGAGATCAATTCACCAGAGGTAATGACAGGGAATGATGAGAAGTATATGCAGTGTTCGTCAAGTGGAGATTTTGTGGAGAACAACGAATTGGAGCAGGAATCACAGTCAGTTGCTGAGCCCCGAGAGATCAATTCAAATGGACAGAATCTAGCCTGTGATTCTGAGTTCCAGTGTTTAATTGATAAAAACCGTGAGTTTGAATCTGAGAGCATTTCAGTGGAGCAACAGAAGCTGGAATTGCCAACATTAGATGGTAAACTTGAAGAAATAGAGTTTGTGGTGAGTGAGGACAACAAGCTAGAGCAGAATAGTGAATCTAGATGCCAGAACTTGGAAAATGAGAACGATGCATGTGGCCATATAATAGATGAGGAAAAGAAATCAGAACCTACAAACAAGGGGCAGAATGATGAGATTGAAATGGACTGTTTGCCAAACGGGGACAGTGAGTTGGAACCTCGTTTTCATTTAAATGATGACAACGAGCTTGAATCAGGGTGTTTTGATAATGCGGATAATGGTATTCTCACTGAAGACACGGATGGAAAACGGGTTGATGAGGTGCATCATCGGAAAGATGAAATATATGATCCAGAGTCAAGTGACTGTAATGTGTCCAACAGTGGTGGGTCTTCTGACGTGGTAGATAAAAATTTTGGAGGCTACAATCACACAGTGCAACCAGACATGCAAGAGGGTGTTGCTGTTAGTGCCTCTGATTTGGTATCTACAGGTGTTCTTGCTGGTTCAAATGGTCTGTTTACTCCTGTTTCAGAGAATGAGCAAAAGCCTGAAGCAGAGGTCACTAAGAAGAAGCTCCCGTGCTTAGTGAAAATACCAAGGCACTTGGACAACAAAATTATAACTCAAATTCGACTTGCGCAACTACATTTGGATGAGAAAACCCAAATCAGGGACTTCATCAAAGCAGCCATACAGATGAAGCGGGTAACATGCTTATATATCTTCGCAAGTCTTTTAATTGAATATTCTTTGCTGTTTTGAGCATCTAGTACATCTGCTTTAGTCTTTTGAAAATTGTTTCTTCTTCTTACTCTGTTATATTTCATATGGGCTTTTGTGTAGTCCAACAAAGAACAAATGATAGAGAGGTTGAGAGCTGCAAGGCAGGAAGAGAGGGCATTTCTTGAGGCAATCAAGTCCATTGAGAAAAAATTTGGTGCCTTGAACTCTGATTTGAGGCAATTGCAAGATGAATGGAATGATGCAGATTCTGTTCGGCAAGAAGCCTATGAAGCATTAAAGGCTCTAAAAAAACAGGAGTATGAGCTGGTAAGAAAATCACACTCATTTACATTAGCTGACTAAACTTTGTAAGATAGTGTTAACTACTGTTAGACTTTTTTTTTCCACTCATTTTTATTGTTGTGCAAAAAACAAATCAGATCATAACAAAATTCCTCATTTGTATATTCTTTCTTTTGGTTATAATGGAAAATTATGTCCACGCTATATCGAAATGTACGAATTTTGAAAGTCTTGTTGTGGTGTTCTTTTACCTATTGAAATCAGGTTATATATTCAATGTATTTCTGCCAGTTTTGACCAACGGATATCAAGATTTGAAACTACTAGGAATCTTGATGACAGGTGTAGGCTTCTGAAGAATTAATGGTGACGATTGTTCTAATGGCCTCCAATAATCTTTGAACAGTTGACATAGTTTTGGCTATTCTTGAAGCAGTTAACAAATATCTCCATGTTTAGAGGTTTTTAGGTTTGGTTGGGTGGCCATTTATATAGGGAAATGGCTTAAGCTACCTGTCATGAGCATGGCATCTGTAGCAAAGGGCATTGCAACAATTTTATTTTCATTCAAATTGTCTTTTATGTTAGGCTCCATCATTTATCATATAATACATTGTGCACATTTATCATATAATACACTGATTTATGTGCAAAATAAGAGTTGGAGAGTTTCTAGTCCTGAACATTGAAAACATGGTAGCCACTTATATCAAGGTCATTGGTAATATCTTGAGGTGCCAAATTTACTGTAAGGTTAACAGGTACCTTGGTGATCTAGTACTGGCATCCTCATTTATTTCTTTTTGGCAGTTAATAATTTAATGGCCTTTCAGTTTATGGTCATCCCCAAAACCACTAGATTTAATGAGCAGATTGAGCCATTGGACATATTAAAGAAATTAAAGAAAACCTAACTGCTTCCCTAATAGACACATAATATAATGGCAAATTGCTTGCAGCTCCAAGCATCCCTTATTATAATTAAACTCCAAATTCTGTCTGAGCATCCCTTACCCCTAATAATTAAACTTCAAATTCTGTCCACCTTTAAAAGGAAAAGAAATTTAGGGAAAAAAAACATAATCCAGGAAAGCATAGTGCAGGAGAGAGAAGGAAAGGAACTCCGCCTTTGGTTCATCCTAAGGAAGGCTCCCTTCGTTCACCAACAAGACATACTGAAATATAAAATTATAAAATTTTCATGATTGAGAGGGCGGTAAGGCCCAGAACATACAATGATATTAAAAAATTGAACTCTAAATTTTCGAGGGGACATATTATTTCATATTATGTTTCATTTTTAGACCCGTGTTCAATTAAATGATATAAATTAATTATTACAAAAAATTGTAAACATTGTAGGAAATAAATGTATCTTCTCTAGCTTACCTGTCTAAAAGGATGATAGAGATTATGTTGAACGCCAAGTCTCTACCCATGTTCATCTCAAAAATTGCCTCCATCCAGAAAACCTTCTCAGCTATCTAGCATAATGAACACTACAGAGAGAAATATACACAAACATTGTTATACCTCCAAAAACAGGGTTATATTCTTCTTGGTTTAAATCTCACCCTTTCAATTACATGTAAAAATTACATTATTAGACTTATAGTTTGAGAGTATGATCAAACTCTGGATCCTTCAGCAATTAAAACAACATGGTAAGTCCGTGTCATTATAGGTTGAGCGCTCTTGAAGTGATTTACTGTGACAATAGTGGTAATAACATAACATCTAGAATAATGGTAGGTAATAATATAGTATCTAGAATAAACTGTGGTAAGAGAGGATCCAGAATCGAACCTCGATTTTCCTTTCATATACAATTATACAATATAATCAATGGAGATTTGAACTCTTCCTTTGGTTCAGATATCTAATATGAAATTAATGAGATTCAAACCGTTCACATTCAGTTTAGATATCTAACATGAAATTTCTAAACTAATATAAAAATTAAATGAGATTCGAACCCTTCACCTTCCATTCATATATCTAACATGAAATTAAATGAGATTCGAGCCCTTCCCCTTTGGTTCAAATTTCATGATATTAAATTAAGTGGTACTTTGAATTAAAAAAAAACAAAAACAAAAAACCAGTCACGCTTAAACTGATATAAAGCATTATGACTATTGAAAAAATTAAAAAATAATGAATTATTCGCGGAAAAAAACGGGGAAAGCTTAAATGACAAAAATTCAGACAGATATCTAATATGAAATCAAATGATATTTGAACCCATCACCTTCAGTTCAGATATCTAATTATTAATATGAAATGAATGAGATTCGAACCCTTCACCTCCGGTTCGGATATCATAATATGAAATTGAATGGCACATGATAAAACATTTAAATGGTACTTGATAAAAATAAAACACAAAATCAGTCACGCTTTAACTGATATCATGCATTATAAACATAAATGGAAAAAAATAATGAATTAATCCAGGAAGAAAATGGAGAAAGCTTAAATGACAAAACTTCAGACGAAAAACATAATCCAGGACATATGAGTGTTCGAGAGATAGAGGGAATGGATGGGCTGATTTCTTCATCTACTGTCAAAATCTTGGGGCAGCGATAACTTGGGAGCGTCTGGAACGCCCATTTTAATTGTCATAACTGGAAGAATTCAGGAATACCCATTATGAGACGCTTCTGGTCATTAGCCCTCTAACCATGGTGCTTTCCTCTTCCTTCTCTGATCCAGCTATAGAGTTCCCTTCAATTTCGCCTGTAGGGAAGAATGGAAAATGAGAGTTGGCCGTTCCCTTCCTAGTTAAGCTAAAGGTCATATAATGGAAAATGAGAATGTACCAGTCCACAAACCGTTTCAGCTTCTAATCTAACGGCTGAAACCTTTGCAATCTTCTAACAAATAATCTTACGATGTATAAAGATGACAGGTAGACAGAGAGGAGAGTTGATTTCAGATAAGGCGTAATTATAATAGCTAACCCTAAATTAAAATAATTTATCATTTTACTGCAAGAACCAAAAGATATTGCCATAATGACAGGAAACTGATCATTCAAATCAACTCACCGTACTCACTACAAACTAAACATTCAAATCAACTCATTGTAAATATTATGTATTTTAAAACAAGCACTGCAAAGATTATGTATTTTCAAGCAATCACGAAATTCAGAAAGATCTAATAATTCCAATAAGAAAGCCAAACATTGTAAATATTATTTATTTTAAAGCAATAATGAAATTTGTAAAGGTCTGATAACTCCAGTAATAAAACGAAACATTCAAATTAAAGCAATCAAAGGCTATGTATTTTAAAGCATTCATCAGATTTGGAAATGTCAGCGATGAATCGTTGCGGGCTTGGTAGGAAATCATACATTTTATAAACTCTAAAAGCAAAATGTTGTCCATATAAATTATTTTTCGAAGTGTACAAATTGTAGTTCAAAGTCATGTGCCTGACATTTTGATGACAATTAAATTGTATTGGATGCAAAATTTGAAGCATTCGAAAATTTGAAAGAAGTGTTTATAGGATTCTGGAATGGAAATAAAGATGCCAGGTAAATAATTTATGATTTACTACACAGTTTATTCCATCCAACAGACCCGTTCGAATACACAAATTGAAACCAGTACCTTCTTTCAAAAAAATTGAGGTAAAATGATATATGACAGTTCAAACATAATAGAAGGTCATTGGCTAAAACAATGCTTCTGCAAATTATATCACTTATCATGGCATTCACTTCATCAACAATGATCCTGCAATGCAATACACGGTGCTTTCCAAAAAAGTATTCAGGTACCAAGGTTTATTTCTTAAATACATCAAAACACAGACTATGATGCCAGAGGTCGGCCTCATAGAACAAGAATAGAAAAAAAAAACTAGAAACCCTAAAAAATAAAAAAAAATTAAAACGACAGAAGCTTTAGAGATTTTAAGATAAAATCCCATATCTTTTTGGCCCGAAGGTAGAAACCATCGCCAACCAGGAAAATAAGCCCAGATTCCTGAACTGGTTTGGAAATTTCTTTGGCCTAAGAAATGACCCCGTTCTTACACCAGCAAGACGAGGGTCGGATAGAGAGAAAGCCTCCCCTACGCGCCGTGGAGAGATGTCCGTATGGCCACGTCGTGAAGGCTCCTTCACTTCGACTGTCTTGCAGCCGCATTCTTCATCTACTATCAAAATCTCGGGGCAGGGATAACTTGGGAGCGTCTGGAACGCCCATTTTAATTGTCATAACTGGAAGAATTCAGGAATACCCATACCCATTATGAGACGCTTCTGGTCATTAGCCCTTCGACCATGGTGCTTTCCTCTTCATTCTCTGATCCAGCTATGGAGTTCCCTTCAATTTCGCCTGCAGGGAAGAATGGAAAATGAGAGTTGGCCGTTACCTTCCTGGTTAAGCTAAAGGTCATATAATGGAAAATGAGAATGTACGCAAACCGTTTCAGCTTCTAATCTAACGGCTGAAACCTTTGCAATCGTCTAACAAATAATCTTACAGTGTATAAAGATGACAGGTAGGCAGAGAGGAGAGTTGATTTCAAAGGGAAACGCCTTACAGCGTAATAATGATAAATATTTTATATTTATAATAATTATATCTATTAAAATTTAAATGTGTGATAATTAATATAAATAATTTAATTATATCAATCTTATTTATTATTATTATTATTATTATATTTACATTTATAGAATAAATTATATTGTTAATTTTAGTAAGATTTATTTCGTGATAATAACTATTTTTTAATATTTAAAATTAAATTTATAAAAAAAAATATTTATTTTATTTGTATTATAAGAATAATTCTAGGTTACTCCTACAAATAGCGATTTGAAAATATATCTCTCGCTCTTCTCAAACTCACCCCATTTATCACCAATTGAGGTACCTACAACAGAAATTAATTTTTCTATAAATATATATTCAATATTCAATAAATTTATATTTAAATACTCTATATTCTCTTTATGTAAATATTTTCTTAAATGTTCAAATATTTTTATTCTTGTAAATCGATTCTTTTAGTAAAAATCACAATGAAAGTTTTGTGTCTACGCGTTACGAACCAATGTGGTTCATCATCAGGACTAGGATGGAAAGTTTAATTTGGACGATAGATTAGATAATGAAGGCGATGTACTACGAGTTGAGTCAAACTGCTAAAATCAAATAGTCATAAAGAAATACTAGAAAAAAAATAACATTAAAGAATATAATAATAATAAATATTGAGTTATAGTAAATATAAAATAAAATAATATAAAATTAATGAGTCCAACATACACATATATGTTTACAAGGCAATATTTATTAATTTATATATTATATATTAGGGACATAAAATAACCAAAAAATAATAAATCATTTTGAAAAAATGAAGACTAAAATTATTAAAAAATAATTTTCAATAAAGTATCAAAAATAAAGATTCAAATTAATAATAATAATAATAACTCCCTTATTGGGGTGAGGAACCCGAATCATAAAGCATCACGTGGCTCGTGTTTGTAAAAAATTGGTATAAGGGTGGAGCGTTGGCCTCCCCACCCTCTCAAATCATCAAGCATACAGGGCAGAGTTATGGCATATGTGTGAAATACCTCAACGCCTCGACTAGTGGGAGGCAATGATCTAAGACATGAGATGGGTTATGGTGAATTCATTTGCATTGGAGATTCAATAACATTTCACGTTCCTTGTTGGTATTCTGCTTGCTGACGAAAGAAGCATCACTGGTTTTTCTGGGCATAGTGGAAACCACGAAGTTTTTTCCCAAAATCTTGGCTCTGCAGGTTAGTATCCTTCCTATTCCACAGGTGGTATCCTATGTTTTTATGTGCATGCATAGTGCGACTTTCAGAGGTGTCGACTAGTTTCTGTTTTTGGTTCATTTGAAAATTGGAAGTTGTGGGTTATTGGTTTCTTGGAGGTTGGTGAAGGCGGTATAGTGGTCGATGCTTTTGGGGCTGGTGGTGGCTCTGTGTGTGGCATTCCTTCATAGGTTGTTGGTCCTATAATTAGGTTGTTATGCTTCTCAATGTATGGTTTTCTGTGTGTTCTAGGGTGAAGGGAGTCGGGTCCTTGCAGGTCGTCATGGTACCCTGTTGCTAGTGCAGTTGGGTAGGCACTCCTCGGAGTACTTTCGGGAGGGTTGAGTACTTTCATCCTTCTACTCACAGAAGGTTTCCCACTAGTCCTTGAGATAGGGGGTAACTTTGAGAAGAGAAAAACTAATATTTTCCCAACTATAAAAATAATGAACATAAAAATATGCTTCTATCATATTTAATAATTTACCTACAACATCTATGTCTATTTGGCCTCGAATATGGGAATGTCAAAGTTTACTTGTACCTTAAAAGGAGTGTTGCCTCCAGAGTGGCTGTTGGACGTGGATGTGCCACCGATGGGAAAATTTTACAGGATCTGGGTGAAGTTATCCATCATCGTGTTCCTTTCTTTCTAAAGGGCCTCCTCAAGTAATATTTTGATAGGATCTCCTACTCCCTCATCTTTCTTTTCTTCCCCTATGGGCGGTCGTCGAGGTTTGTGAGGCTCATCTTGCAAAGGCTCAACCAGATCGAGCCCTGTCTCCCTATACCCCAACCTCATTGGGAACATGCAAAGAAGGATCAAGAAAGAGCATACCCATCTAATACCATTGATTTTAATTTAAACACGAAGACAAAAAATTAGAGATATAACCATAAACACATAGATGCAACATAAATAAACCTCATTTCATTAATATCAAAGAAATGAAATATGATTCAATACAAAATGGAAATAAGAGATGTGAATTGTGTTACAATGATGCTTGAGAGACTATTTACTATTGAGAAACAACAGAAAACCCTAAATAGCCAAAAACCTAACCCTAGGAGATGAAACACCAAACTATGTGCCCCATTGGGGTAAATTATTACATCAACTTCCCCGGGTTGTAACTTTGGCATCCAATCTCTCTTTGACACACACGATACCTCATTAGAAAGATCTATCTAAGGACTACAACTAGTAATAATAAATATCATAGTAGAGACCTATATTAACCTTTGGTGATATTCCAAAGAAATGTCGTTTAGGGCCTCAAAATGGCTCCGGAAATTCAGGACCCGAAAAACTGCCAAAAATAGTAAATTGTGTTACAATTAAGGAAACTGAAAAATGAAAGAATTAATGGTGGGGGTCCAAACAAAATAGGCGTGTGGTGACCAATATACACCTGGATCATTCCTCTACCCTTAGGAAGCAATGGTCCCCATTGTGTTGAGTTACTCCATCAGATGAAGAAATTTCTACTGAACTTGGTCCCTGGTGAGGCACTTGCTGTGGTGAAGGAGTTGGCCTTCTTTGGCAACATGATATAGTTCGATCCTTTGTTGTCAGGTGTTCTTAAACTATGTCAATGATCCAATTAGTTGATACAATGAGTTTATGTGTCGGAGCCTAGGTTGGAAATATTGGTGGGATCATGGAAGTCTGGCAGGTATGTGTCACTGCTTCGGGGAAGGAAGTGCTAGTTCTCAGCCCTGCCTAGGTGGCTGGAAGTTTCAGCCTTAGTAAAGGAGTGCCTAGTGGTCATGGGTTGGGCGTATTTGCAAGGTTCTTGGTGGTTCCCACACTCTTGACTTCGATATTGACAGTTTCATTAATGGTCTAGCTAGTATGGATCCATCTCCACAGTGAGGGTAGTCCTCCTTCGCAGCAAATCCTAGCACGAATGGGCACGGGGACCTCGAAATGGAAATACAATATTTGGACCTGGGAGTGGAGGCGTCAGGGGATCACTAGGGTGTCGCAGAAACCACCACAAAGTTGTGGCATGCGGCATGGTGGCATGGGAATGTGTGGGTCTACATGGCATTTAGCACCTAGTGAGAGGAAAATTCTACATTGTTGTCTAGATAATTGTTGTGAGATGAT
>APFE031090045.1:163508-176973 GCA_000404065.3 Pinus taeda | reverse complement strand
TTTTGAGACAAAACTTTATATTTAAGACAAAAGTAGTTTGAGACAAAAATTTAAAGACAAAAATAGTTTAAGACAAAAACAATTTAAGACAAAATTATTTTAAGACAAAAACAATTTAAGACAAAATTAGTTTAAGACAAAACTTTATATTTAAGACAAAAGCATTTTGAGACAAAAATTTTAAGACAAAACTTTATATTTAATACAATGACGACTTTAGATCAAACCTATGTTTAATACGATATTTCACTTCGAATGAAAATGGAGAGCGGAGCACTTAGGGTTTGACGCTGCTCTGCAACTGACAGACCTTCACAGACTGCGCCATTTTGCCATTAACCTTCAGCCATAAGGCAACTACAACACAACAAGGAACAACTATCGGGCAATGGAACCCCCTCAGGTGGAGGACATGATGCCTCCCCCTGCTGAGACGGAAAATGGCCTGTGACAGACTGAAAATGTCAGGATGGACCATCCAGAAGATACAGCAACAGAGAATGAAAATATGCTGACGAATAACAACACAAATGAAGAACCATGAGTGACGTCAAACACCTGCAAGCCGGTAACAGTTGACAGACCCAAAATTGAGCTCCCATGTCAGCGCATCAACACTCAAATCTAGTTTATGAGGGATCATGCTTTGATAGGAAAGTTCATAGGCCTTTGGCCAACTGAGAATGCTTTGCATGACTGGATCGCAGCCAAATGGAAGCCAGAAGGGCACATAACACTATAGTTAGGGCATAAGGGCTTCTTTACTGCCATTTCCAATTGTCTAGAGGACCAAAATAGGGTATTGGATGGAGGACCATATTTATTCAATGCAGTAGGGCTATACCTAAGAGGATGGATCGAGTGCTTTAACCCAGACAAAGAAGATCTGAGCTAGGCCCCAGTGTGGTTGCGCCCTTATTCTCTCCCTCTGGAGTATTGGGAGGAAGACTCTTTGTGAGACATTGGGAATGGTTTAGGCGAATTCATCAGAGTGGCAGAGGAGACAAAGCTGAAGCGATGCACCTCCTATGCACGAATCTGTGTATGCATGCACCTCATCAAAGCTCTCTTGGACGCGGTAAGCCTCTACCATGATGATTATGAATGGTTACGAACAATAGATTACGAGCATGTACCATTCTGCTATAAAAAATGTCATGCCCTCGTCCATTTATTCCGAGATTGTCCCTCCAATATGAAATCCACGACCACCCCTTCAATGGAAAAATCTGACTCGGATGGGTTCACAAAAGTTCCAAATCGCAAAAAGACCCATAAAAAGCCCTCTACCTCAGTCAAAAAACCTGTCACCAGCACCTCCTTGCCTTCAACAAGCAAAAGCTTTGAAATCTCGCTCTAGCCGGAGGTTCATATTTTATATAATCAGAAACAACCTGAAGCCATTCCTAAGACTTTTGCCCATTCTGCTCCATCAAGCTCAAAGAAATCCCTCAATTCAAAGCAACCTGCGGACACCAAAACGCCCTCTCCCAGTAACATGCAAAAAAGGACTGCTCAAGATATGAAGGTAGATAGCACTCAGATGCAGCTCATGATTGTAGATGATACAGAGGCAGAGTAGGAAATAGTACAACACATGGAAGAGGAACCGGAGAGCTTCGACATCGGAGATCTAGATATACTGGGACTTGAACAGGCTTGTAAGAAAAAGGAATATGACAAAATTCCTAAGCGACAGCTAGAGAAATTAGAAGTAATTCTCTCAAGAGAACAAAAGCAAAGATCATTAGGCATCCAAATTGGTAGTCAGTTGGTTGGAAGAAATATCTTCAAAGACAATAAGAAACGAGGATGGAAAACCGATCTTCAGAGAACCATTCGCATAGGGGAGATGCTGGTGGAATCTAGAAGATACTCCAAGCTCACCAAATACTATAATCCCCTTCCCAATTGTGAATCATGAAGCTCATCTCATGGAAAATCAGAGGGCTCAACAACCTGGGGAAGGGACGATTAATAAGGAACATGCTACAACAGGAAAAGCCTCAAATTCTCTTCTTGCAGGAGACTAAGTATAATTCCACAATGTTGGATCAGATCCTTGCCAAAGTGTGGCCAGGAAGAAAAGAAGTGGCAGTGGAAGCCATGGGAGCTTTAGGAGGGCTAGCAATCGTTTGGGATGATAGAGCTATAACACTTACCAACATACATGCCAGTAAGCACTTTATTCAGGCCAAGTTTCATTTAACAGGGACAAATGTTCATGGACACTTAACTAACGTCTACTTCCCCCAGGAGGAAACAAAAAAAGTAGACACATTGAACACCCTAACTCAAATCAACTTAGAAATATCCCACCCACTTTGGATCACAGGAGGGGACTTCAACATGATTACAATATTGGAGGAAAAAAGAGGAGGACGGATCAAGCTGGACTGTGAAAGCACGCACTTCAAAAACTACATTCATAATAACATGCTTATAGATATGGAATTCAACAATGGCGTTTATACTTGGAACAACAAGTGCGCAGATGCCCACCAAATTGCATCTCAGTTAGACAAATTCCTGATCTCTGATAATGCACTACATCTTGGTGGGGATCTCTTGGCCTCTATATTGCCACTCTCTAGCTCGGACCATTAGCCTATTAGGATTCACTGGCAAAGACTAGGAGACAATGTTTGCAGGCCCTTTCGCTTTGAAGCCTATTGGCTGAATCACCCCGATTTCATAACCCGATAACAGAGACATGGAGAAATTTCACACCACTAGAAGGCACAAAAATGTACAAGCTCCAACAAAAGCTAAAACATATCAAGGAAAAAATAAAACAGGGGAATTGCTTTACCTTCGACAATATCTTTTAGGCGCAAAATACTCTTGAACAAGAAATGCAAAAATTAAAGCAGAGAATCACAGTTGAAGGCATATCCAAAACCATAGCAGAACAGGAATGTCAACTACAAACGCAGATCTCAGAAAGAGCAAGACAAGCAGAGATTATTTAGAGACAAAAATCGAGGATCTGATGGCTTAAAGAGGGCGAACAGAATACAAAGTTCTTCCACCATACCACTATCCAATGGAGAATGCACAACAACATTACTCTCCCCCAAAATCGACAAGGGGAACATCTAGAGGAGCATGAAGATATAGAACAGGAACTCCTCACCCACTTTTGGAGGGTGCATCAGGAAACAGAGACTGATCGGCTGCCAGCTATAGAGAATATCATCAAGATTATTCCTAAGATTGTAACTGAGGAACACAATCAAATACTCCTCATGCCTATTTCTTTACAGGAAGTGGAGATAGTTATATGACAGCTCAAAGTTTGGAAAGCACCCGGACCAGACCGCTTCACTTCGGACTTCTTTCACAACTTTTGGGATCTAATCGAGGAGGAAGTCCGGAAAGTAGTCGAGGAGTCTAGAGTTAACAGATGGATGCTTCCATCCTTAAATGCCACCTTCATCACCCTCATCCCTAAGGAGGAGAATAGCCAGACTCCGGACAAATTCTGACCTATTACACTATGCAATGTATTGTATAAAATTGTCTCCAAAGTGATCGCCACACGGCTCAAGTCCCTGCTTCCTCTTCTTATATCACCGGAGCAATCAAGTTACATGGAAGGAAGGCAGATCACCGATGGCATAATTCTCACTCATGAAATCATTCAGTCCCTATAGCAAACCAAAAAGGTAGGTATGCTCCTAAAAATTGACCTCTCAAAAGATTTCAATACTTTAAGCTGGAAATATATTCAAAAAATATTGCTAGCCTTTAGCTTTACCCCCCCTTGGGTAAGATGGATTATGAGTCTCATCACTTCTACCCTTTCCTCAATTCTTATCAAGGGGACCCCCTCCACCCCCTTCCACCTGTCCTGAGGTATCAGACAAGGGGGCCCTCTCTCACCCTTTCTATTTGTTATTATGGTGAAAGGTCTTGGACGTTACATCAAAGATGGCCTTCAAAACCAGAAATTACGTGGCCTTTCTTTCCAGAATACCCCTACTTTCACCCACCAGCAATTTGTGGATGACAATATGTTATTTGGTCATCCTTCGGTCTAGGAAGCTTGTAAGCTGAAATCAATTTTTTCTGACTTTTCAGATGCCTCTGGCGCCTGCATTAACAAATCAAAATCGCAAGTCTTCTTCTTTCACACACCTCCCATCACTGAAGCCTCCATAGCCAGAATTATGGGCTTCTCGATTACATCTCTACCCTCCAAATACCTGGGAGCTCCAATGATAGCGTCTTCCTTAAAGCACTCATCCTGGAAAATTCTCCTAGAAAAATTGGAAGCCCATATCTCTTCATGGACCTTCAGAGCTCTCAATATGGCGAGTCGCCTAATTTTAATCAAGGCAGTGCTACAATATATGCCGCTCTACCTCTTCATGGTCCTGGCAGCACCCAAATGGGTTCTTAAAGTAATAAAAAACCTTCAACGAGATTTTTTATTGGGGAATACGAAACAAAAAAGAAAATGGGCTTTGGTAAAGTGGGAAACAGTTTGTCACCTAAAATCCTATGGAGGCACTGGATTACGGGATCCTTAGCACAACAACGAGGTCATGGGAGCATGCATCTAGTGGAGATGGCTCTCGAACCCATATACTCCTTGGGCTATCCTCTGGACAACTAAGTATGCTCATAATAGACCAGTGGATGATTTAATTTGGCTCAAAGAAGTTGGCACATGCTCTCTAATTTGGAACGCTGCCAAACAACATAAAGATCTAATCCAACAACACAGTTTTTGGGAAATCAGGAATGGAGATAATGCGAGGTTTTGGGAGGACTGCTGGCAGCAAAGACCAAAATTGAAGGACCTAGTCATGCCCCACCAGCTTTAGGATTGGGTAGAGCAACCGATGATCAAATTAAATCAACTTTGGGAGGAAGTTCACAACCATGGTTATAGGCAATGGCTATGCTTGAACCTCATTCTTGGGCGAGCCACGCAATCCATCAAACATAGCCTGGATACAGAACTCTCAAACAGGAAAATTCGCCAATCAAATAAGAAAGACATCATCAGATGGGGTTATGAAACGAGAGGTACCGTCACTTCCCAAGAAGCATATCATATAATACTAAGGGACATATAATACTAAGGGACCATACTTTCAAGGATAGGCTCTGGCACAAAGTTTGGGAACCACCAATTTGGCCAAAAATCTCTACCTTTCTCTAGTTGTTGTGCCAAAATAGAATCCATACTTGGGATAATCTAAGGAAATGGAGTTTTCACGGACCTTCCATTTTCCCAAATTGTAAACAGGAAGAAGAAACTAAGGAACATCTCCCAAACTCATGTTTGTTAGCAACCTGACTTTGGGAAAAGGTTAGCTTCAGATGTCAACGAGATGGACGAAATAAGGATAATTCAGCCAGCACTATTCATTCTTGGGCACCTCACCCTTATAAATGCAAAATCTTAAACGCCTTATGGAAGCTAATACCAGGTTTCCTCATGTGGACAATCTGGAAAGAGAGAAATAACCGCATCTTCAAAGACCATTCCTCTCCCATAGAATTTCTATCGATCAATATATGTCAAAACATACAAGAAACCTTGATGCTCCAAATGTGGCTTGATGATGATTTCCCATCCACACCACAGGAACAAAATATATGGTTGAACTGGAACCTTCAGTGGAACCATGAGCAGGTACACCTAAGGAAAATCCCTCCCTCTGGAGATACACCTGACAAATGGACTCCACCCCCACCACACATGGTACCACTCAACTTTGATGGAGCATCAAAGGGAAATCCAGGTAAATCAGGATTTGGGGGAATATTTAGAAATCACAAGGGCAATGTTCTCCAAACATTCATGGGGTCAATAGGTTGGGATACAAACAACTCATTCGAATTAGAAGGAATTTGGCAAGGACTTCTCCTGGCTCAGAACAATAGATTCTTCCCACTCATAATTGAAGGGGACTCTCAGATCTTAATTAACCTGATCAACTAGATCTTACATAGAACTCTAGCACATAAAGTGGGTAGCAATTGGAGATTGGCGTAAAGGCTGGAACAGATTGAACAATGGCTACTCATTCATAGAGCGATTACCATTAGGCACACTCGTCGGAATGGTAACAAAGTAGTAGACCTCCTAGCAAACATTAGCGTTGAAAGTGGTAAGACTCTTCATGTAGGAGCTCTTAGCACTATAGCCAATACTCATCAATCGTAGGATTTCAATGATCTAGTGCAAAAGGAAAGGGAAAATGTAGAGGAAACGTACCCGGATGCGGGTGTCAACAATGGCATTTAAATGACAAGACGAATCGCCGGCGGGTTGGGAAGCCATTTGGCTAAGTGCTTCGTCTTAAGAGTTCACCGCAGATGGATTAAAAACACCTTGCAGGTGACATTTATTGACTCTGAAAGCTGTGACGAGCTCACCTCCTTCAACACCATGGTCCCTGCAAACCATTTTGTTACTCCTCCCCTTTTCCATGGTGTTTATCCTCCGCAAGCGGCTGAACCATGTTTTAGAACTGCAACAGGCAGTCGCTGTCTAATTCTCCCTTGTTAAGATTTTGGTAATAGTTTTCATTTTTCGCATTCCTGTCATTGTCTTCTTGATTGTGGTTTGCCCACCCCTGCTACCACTCATCGTCGCCTTCATTCCAATTCCTCTGCTGTCAATTCAACCATGGCTCGCCTAAGGCACCGCATGCGCAGTAGGCGTGGAGGTTCGCGTGGAGGTTTTAACCGCTCATGAGCTTATACCAGTTCCACCTCTGATTCCCCGGACTCAACTATTGAATTTCCCAACTCACTCATTAACCTCACTCATAGCTACCCAAATACCAGAAGTGGGAGAGGTTGGAGGGAAAATGTTGTCCACACTGTGGATATCCCACTCCCTCCTCTTTCTGGCCCTCACAACACACAATTTCATTTCTACAGTTCACTAAACAGGCCTACAATCACTCCTACCATCACAATTTCTTTCAAGGAAGAGTCTGTGATGCAAGCTACTCTATCCAGTCATGGGAATAAGTAGAACAGGGAAGAGATAGGTAGTTATGGGATCAACAACAAGCAACAAGGTGAAAGTAGTAAGGCTTTGCATGAAAAAGATAAAGCTGGGGACGCTGGTAAATGACAGATGGATGTTGAAGGCATTGTAGATGCTCCAACTGTTGAAGGTCACGACGCATCTGAAGAGGATGACGATTGGTATCAGTTTGCCTGCCAGATTGAGGAAGAGCCAGCTCCGGAGGAACCACCAGCCTAACACGTGGCCTCATGCAAAGGTCTTCGTCTCCTAGGTGGATTCATCTCACTTTTTGTGGTTTTTGGTCTCTCGCAAAGGTGTCTGGCTTCTAGGCGGATATGTTTCTATGATTCATGGTTTTGTGGTCTGTATGTGTTTTGTCTTCATGCCAAGTGTCTTGAATTCTATGGTTGACTCTTTGCCAGGTGGAAATGGCATACTGTTACTTGGTTATGTCCCTGTCTTTTTGGTTCAGGATTACATTCCTCTTTGTTCATTTTGGAAAACCAAGTCTACTTTGAAATAGTTATTCTGGTTCAATAACTGGTTTCCCCCATAACAGGGGCAGTCTTCAAAGCTTCTTGGACTAGTTTCCCCTCTGTTGGGGCAGTCCAATACCAATAGTTGCATTTTGTGATGATGAATGATGCTTAACATCTATGACATCAGGTTTCTCTATAACGTTTTTTGTATTATATTAATAGATCAGTACTACTTAGAAAAAAAAACCTATGTTTAATACAATTAACAATTAAGACACAAACATATCAATTTAAGATGATATTATCTAATTACAATTGAAAAATTGAATGTGACAGTGCGCCCTAAGTTGGCCAGCTTGTAGACAACTATTGCCTTGTGCCTATAGCGAGGTTGTTATTTTACTTACCATTCACGTTATCTTATATAAAGACAATTATTTGTTGGGCTTTTTGTTTTGTGGGGGTAGTCGATTAAGAAGAACGTGACAAGTTTTACTGATAAAATTTCTCGGACATCAATTCCTCTTCTGTCCCTTTCATATATGCTGATACGATTAGAGACAACTTGTCTATTGTTGCATTCGGCACTACTAAAGGTAAAGGATTAGGGGTCTGTCTACTAGCATTCACTGAGTGGATGGTTTACCATGGTTGTGAAGTGATATTCAACAAAGGAAAAGCATTCCTAAGACACATAGCCACAGGGCAGGTGAAGCAGATCAGGGTTCCTGTGAGGAACCTGTATAAGCTAGATGTGGAAGAATGTGCTACATTAAGCACTAAGGCGGAGAAAGTGAAGATCACGATGTCGATGAACTTTGGCACAAAATACTTGGTCATTTGTATCATGGTACCTCGAATATTATAGAACAAATAACCACTCACCTCTCTAAAGGAGCACTTAAGCAATAGGATATATGCAAAGGATGTACATTACAAAAGTACATAAAATCCACATTCCATGATCAGGACAACGAAGCACATGCAGTCCTAGAAAGGATCCACTATAATGTTTATGCACCTTTCTCGGAAACCTACACTGTCAGACAAAAATATTTTGTCACTTTTATTGATGACTTCTTACCAAAGTGTTGGATCTTCTTCACGTGGAATAAAGATGAGACATTCTCTGAGTTCATAGAATTCAAGGCACTAGTTGAAAACGAAGCTAGCAAGAAGGTGAAGGCTTTGCTGTAGAGGCTGCAACACCTTCCAAAATTTTGGCCTGCACTTAAATTTTAGAGCCTACTATGGATGTTATGATCAGTCATTCCTTAGTCACTTATTGGTAAGTTGATGATCTCAAGCTCCCCTTTTTGATCTTAAGAGTCGTTTATGCTTTTATCTTTACATAGAATGTGTCATCTTTTGGGAATGGGGGTAATCGCTTGTCATGCAAAGGGAGTTTTTTTTTGCTTCAAGGGGAAATATTTATGAGAATGAGACATGTTTAACACTCATTTCACACACTCTTCACAAGTGTCACCTTTATCCTCTCAAAGTCTATAATTGAAGCCACACTTGTTGTAAGCTGCCACAAAGGTTGTTGCATTAAGTGAAGTATGTGTTATATGTTCTGGATGGTCTATGTTGTATCGATAAGATTTCAAGTGTGTGATCATAGTGAAGTTTTATCACTATTCACATAAGTTCCACTGATCCCACACTTAGCGAAATTTCATAGTTTCCTTAGCAGCCTAGCCTCATCCAACTTTCATGAACTACACACTTCACATATGTAACCCTCAAGCTTTTTCGTTGCTTGTTTGAACCGTACAATGCGCAAAAATCCCAACCTCCCTTACCATTAAAAAATGTGCAGTGGTTTCCTCCAGTGTCCTTCCCTCAGCTGGAACCCACTCTCTCCAAAACTGTGCAGTTTTGTCCCTTGACTACCCAGTCTGCCTTGCATCCTAAAATTGCAAAGATGTGTCTACCCAGGGCCTCGTCCAAAGTAGTGCCTTACATCCTAAAACTGTGTAAATGTGTCCTCCCAAGGCCTCATCCCACAACAGTCACTACTCGTTGAAACTACACAATTATGTCTCTCACGGGCCACAAAGAAAGATGACATGATAGATGACTCTCAAGGAGCTGAGGAGAAAAATAAGCAGACCAAGAAACCCAAGGTATGATAGAATATTAGGACTGCATGAAGAATCCATCTAATGCATAACCCTTTGGAGGATAGGTATGCAAAACAAAGCACGTCTTTTGAAATACACCTCTTAATGTAGCTTAAAAGTTTGCTTATCATTGTCGTATCATTCTGTCTTCAATGACATTCATGGTTGCAAGAGCTGAAAGTCATTCCACGTGTTTGATCTATGTGCCTTGCTCCCTTTCACTAGTTTATTACATAGCTTAGAAGATGAAGAGTAAGACCACTTGTTTATTTAAGCTACTGAGGTTGTGACCAACATGATCTTATGACTAACCAGGCACGATGCAAGGCATCCTAAGTGGGATGAAAGATGTTTGATGATATGTATGTAGTTAGTACACTCCTCTACATTACTCTGCATCAATCCTTGCTTTGTATCTTGCATGTACCCTCACCGCTTGTCATATTTGGCTACCTGCTGCCAATAATCTCTTAGCTCTTTCCTGAAAAAGCAGGTGAAGGAATTTCCTTCAACCTGATTCTTCAAGGCTCTTCATAGAAATTATAGAGCTAAGAGAAGGAGATGTGGAATCTCACTATCAAACTCTTGAAATACTTTGCATGTTCGAATATATCCAAACATTTAAGCTACCACCCAACAACATTGTCAATCTTGGAAGACTCAATAAATATCACATCTCTAGATATTATAAACTTCTTATTCACTTCATCATAGAGATAGTATGCTTTGGAGGTATAGGTACCCAAAGAAGATACATTTTCAATTTCTTGCACTGAGTTTTTTTATCTGTTCCTTAGGTATGAAGGCATAATATGAGGAACCAAAAACATTGAGATGCCTGACTGAAGGAATGTGGCCATAGCACATTCCATAAGGAGTCTTGTTTCTAATAGCAAGAGTTGGACACCTATTATTTATATACACAACACATAGAACCACTCTTGTTTGAAGTTAGAAATTTTTGTTTGCCAAGGCTTAACTACTTATGATCTTAGGTTCTCATAGCAACTCGACAATTTATGGCACTTTCCAAATCACCATTCCTGAAAGGATCCAACAAAACGACTTCAGAGGAAGATGAGAAGGGAAAACTCTTATTGGAACTAGCCTAGATGAGAAGGGAAAACTCTTATTGGAACTAGCCTAGAACTAGTGGAATTGGTTGGTGCCAATGGTTTAGAGTTGTACTAGTCTAGTTTGGTGGTTCAGATTGGATAAGGTTGGTCTCATATTGAACTGATCTTAAAACACCAAATTCACAAGTTCTCTAATAAACAGACCAATTCTGAAGAATGTAGTGCAACATAGCTAATGACCACCAAATAATAATTTTTTTTAAAAAAATATTGAAAAGGAAAAAAAAAATTATTAACTCGAGGGCCCTACAAAACCTAACCCTAGTAATTAATGGTAATATTTAATTTTTAAAGTTAAAGTAAAGTTGACATCCTCCTTATCTTTCCTTTTTGAAAAGGAAAGATAAGGATAATGTCAGCTTTTACTTAAATTTTTAATGTTAACATTAATTGTTTCGAGTTGTTTTAGAGTGGTTCCAACTTCATTCAATTTTGAGAAAGTCAAATTTTAGATCCCATTCAAAACTTAGTGGTTATTGTTTGAACCGCTTCTTTATAATGAGTCCTAGACTTTGACTTCCAATTTTTCAGGTGCAGTTATTACATAATCATATTCCTCGTGGGACTTTGCAGTAGAAGTTGATCTTTAATCCATTGCAAGCACTTGACCTAGCATAGGGAACCATCAACTACCCCTCCCAATTTGCACTTTAACATTGAAATTTTGTTTTTCAGTAGACATTCATTTTATCCATTAGATCATTTCTTCCACTGTGACAGTCCAACAACACCCCTACCAGCATATGCTTGACAATCCATCTCATCTTTACTGCTACCTTATAAACACTCTTAAATCTTGTGTCTCCAATTTAAAAGAGGAAGAACCAGAAAGGGCCTTCCTGGCCCTCTTCACAACCCACAATATGTTTAGCTTCTCTCTTGTGCTTACACTCTAGTCTTCTCGCAGCTTCAGAATGGTGAATCTTAAACACAATCTCATGATGTCCATTCAGGGAAGCATAATTCACCCTTTGTTTGAATCAAATTACCCCCCTAGCATTCCCTTTACCTTTAAATGCAGGCATATATTTTCCTTCTGGATGACTGTTAAGCTTCCCATCTCTATTTCGCCTCCCTCTCCTACCCTCATGAACCCGATAAGCTGAATTTAACCAATCTCAATGTATCTGAGATAAACAGTCCATCCAACTGGGTAGATTGAGTTGAGACCCTTTTAGAAACTAAATCCATCCCTCCACAATGATATATCCCTCCCCAACAACATCATCATGCTCTGTTCAAGATCTATCATTCCCATGATCACTATAAATTTCCGAGTCCTTCACTTACATATTTGGTAACATCATCATTCAGATCACTTACACTTTGTTGTGCTGTTTCTTGTGTTATGATTTCCTTTAATGGAAATATCTCCCTAGTAGGGACGAGTAACTAAATTCAAGTTCTTATTGAACTCTTGCATTAACATACTTAATTTTCATTTTGACCTATTCGGTTTCAAATTCTTGTGTGGTTGGTTTACTGGTTTACTACTAGCATTCACCAAGTGGTTATTGATGATCATAGTTAGTCTAGAGTGAACGTTGGACTTTGCCTTAAAAACCAAGCCCCAAGAATAAGCACTTATCATGGAACATTTTAGAGCCCATACTAGTGGAAGGCCAATTGTGCAGTGGGACTTTAGTCAAACTCAGTGATCATCCAGTTAATTGATCAATCAACCCAAAATATCTAGTGCATGGAGAATTTGAGTTACCCAAATATGGTGGAGATTCCAAGGCAATGTAACATCAATTGTAGACTAGCCTTGAGTGTAAAGGTGTTAGATACTTTCCCCCTTTTCTTGCTTATTCATTCATTTCCAAACACTATACCACTAGTTCTAAGAATCTTGTGGATACTATCACCACAATAAATGTATATTTTATTTTATACCAAACAAGAATTGTCTATTTACCTTTGGGACACTCCAAAAATATTTTGATGCACGTTTGTGACCTTTATGACTTTATGACCTTAATTCCCATTCCATGTTCATCCATGTGGATGCACTTTATGATGTTCTACGACAACCTATGTCCTTGTCAACTTCCTCTAATCTTCCTTGTCATGTTTTCAGGACTTGTGTACAACACAAGAAATTTGGGAGATGAATGCCATCAAGGTAGAAAATCAAGGAGGTTTCAAGTCATTTATTTAGGGTTCCCACTAGCATAGTCCCACCATATGATCCACCCAATCCCTAAATTGGGGTCTACTGCTATTTCAATTAATTATTAGATGATCATGGTGGGCCATAATTCCAAGTTAAATATTATGAATCTCCATATGATATTATTGGAGATACTTGAGGAGACATCTTTTTGGCTAAAGGGTTAAGGGAGGATTTTGACTTCAATATCGACCCATCAACCATATCCTAAACATTTGTCCCATCAACCATATCCTCAACATATCTAACCAATAATCAAGAAGACAACTGAGGTGAAGCATGGGCATCCTCTCCCACCCACGTTGTTCAACATATATATCAATCTATGAATGCCTCTACACTCCACCAACTGTGCATCAATAAAATTTTTGGTTTCCCCACTGTCCTCCAAGATGGATACATGTTGTCCCTGCATTGTGCCTTTGATTGCAGAGTGGCTAATAATCATAGTTTATCATGGATGATTGTGATCGTACGTAACATCCATGGTCCAATTCATTTGTTTGGTGCCCAATGTTGGTGAATCATTGTATTGCATCATGGTAGCATAT
>APFE031090045.1:145876-157259 GCA_000404065.3 Pinus taeda | reverse complement strand
TTTTTCTGAAAAATACTTGTACTTTTTAATCATTCATAGAAATTCAACAATTCCAACTTCATAAGTCTATCGGCCTCTCTTTGTACCTTTTGGTACAATTTCTAGTTTAATATTTTTGAGGTTCAATTTTGCAGGTTAGGGTTTCCCTAAGTATGATTTCCTCATTTTAAATGAATTAAATCGAACAAGGAACCAATGTTCGATTTAAATACCAATTTATTTCCAGTTACATACACAAACGGTTTTAAAATATTCTAATATGGCGATTCCACGCTTAGATTCTCAAAGCCGCTTGTAGAAACATGTTGATCTACATTAACTCGTGATCATATTTTTGCACTAACGAATTCATTTGTCAACAATGGTGATGGCCGCTTTGCAAGATCACTCATGACTCATTGGTTTGATAACTTAATTACTTTGGTTTTGCCAATTTGTATTCATAAGTAGATACACAGGAACATAGAGGGTTTCAAGGAATAGAGAGGGTTTCAAGGAACAAAGAGGGTTTCTGTAAGGAACAGAGGAACGAAAAAGATTGAGAAATGTTTGTAGATTCACGAAGATGGTGACAGTGCCACACCAATGTCACTTTGTTTCTATTGTGCTAAGAGATGGCTAGAGAATCGCCTCGATTTGTTCCAGAGGGATTCTCCAGACGACACGAGAAATTGTGCTTTTGGGAGGAATTGATGGAACGGAATCCAGCAGTGGGCCTGGCGGAACTACTCCATTCCCTACCTGATTCCTGCCATGACTTTCCATTATGAATCCACTAGAAAATGGTGCCACATATTCATCAACAAAACCTTCCTCCACACTGCAATGAACCAACACCTTTGCTTCTACAACCAAACCTTCCTCCTCGTTTGCCCCATTGCAATGGAGGGTTTGTCGAGAAAATGGAGAGACAAACACCAATGTTTGAGAGCCAAGAGACTAGGGTTTCTGTGATGGGCATTAAGGGCATGAGGCCCAATAGCAGCAGCGCACATACTCGTTTTTTCGTGGTTGGTGGAAGATAGATATTAAGACCCTCATTCTTAGGAAAAGTAGGAGACATGGGCGCCGACTGAGTGGGAAACAACAGGAAATAGTGGGCTAGGCCATCTTAAAATGGAAACAGGCTGGCTTAAAATGGAAACAAGATAGTTGAAACCACTAAAACTTCTTTGGTGTAGAGGCCGAAAATCTTTTTGGCAGCCAATTGTTTTAGTTTTTATATTGTGGGGCTTTCACTATTATTTTGCAAAGGAACTCGAAGCTGAGCTAGAAGTTTCAAGGAAGACAGCAAAGGGTATATTTTCCATAGGTATTTTCCTTTCAATTTGATGTATTTCCCTTGCAAAGATTTGGCATTGGTATTATTTTCCTTGGGTAGTTGTATTCATTGGTATAGCTGTAGGAATTGGGATTATTTTCATGGTATAGATGTAGGCATTGGGATTATTTTCAAGGTATATTTGGGTTTGTGAGTATAATTTAACATGTTTTCCAACTAGGAAAAGTACTTTTGAATTATACTAGTGCATGAACATGGAACCCCAACCTAATTTGAATTAATTGGTCTCTAGCAGAGTCTATATATTGCATTTATGTTCATGAATAACATATTATTAGATTTTATAAGAAAAATTAATTGTCTCTCTCGTTCATTAGTTAATTTCTTAGTGGTTTTATTCTCTCTTGTTTCTTTTTTTGCAAGTAACTATCTAGTATTTTTTCACACTTATATCTTTCTATTATAGTTTTATCTTGGCTAAGAAACTCATCTTGGTACCATTTCCTAAAGTCTTGCATTATTGTGATTTGAATCTATTCTCCTTCAAGGAATTTTTGTTCAAGAATGCTTATTTTTATTTTTCTTATGTAATTCACTCTTGGAACCATTTCCAAGAATCTCATATGAACTGACTATCCCAACCTTAGACGAATCAAATAATGATTTGTTACTAGATGTATCTATCCTTTTAGCATGGTGTATTTTTATGGAGGTGATTTTCCTCATTTTATTTGTAGATAATATGTGTTTTTTGACCTATCAACAAATCTTTATCTTTGAAATTAATCATTGGTATCATTAGGTCTTTGTTGCAATTGCTTCTAAATTTCAGATAGATTTTCTAGCAACAATGCATTCAATTCTAATGGTCTTTCTCTCCCTTGGATTATCCTTTCATTATCTATCACGTAGCTTTAGATTATTTCTTTTAGGATCCTCACTATTTATGCAAGATTTAGGAGTGTTTCTACTTTAGGATCCTCACCATTTCTGCAAGATTTACGGGTTTTTCTACATTCATCCTCTCTTGATATTCCTCACATTTGACATGGTTGGTTTCTTCAAGAGGAAATTATACCATATTGGGTTTTTCTTGTGATTTTGGTTCCACTTTTTTCACTCAATTATATTTTCTTTTTAGTGTTGTAATGCAAAAAATTCAATAATTAGTTGTAAATTAGCATCACAATTTAAATTAATAATGGAGTATAACCTTTTATATGCAATTGTGTCTTATAACATGATAGTGTTGCACCCTAACCGAACATACAACATTGTAACAATCCTAGTTCCCTTGGGTGTGTTTTGAGAAATGAGGTCATCCTTTTATGAAAATGCACTCCCCATTGGCTCATTGCTATATAATTCAACTTCTGTTCAATAAATGGCCACATTGTGTCACTCGATATCTACCATTCTAGGAGATGCACTGGGATGATATTTTGCTTGGATATGTGATTTCTTAAGTATGTACCCATGGGTGTTACCGATGCTACTATGGGGGGTTCAATGATATTCACTACTTTTATGGAAAGGTTAACAAATGCATGAGGCCAAGACGCTGCTATGATGATGCATGAGGTAAGCTTGAATATTGTCTTTTATATGTTCAATTATCTTATATTCCTTATTATATTATTCTAATTTATGTTTGTGTGGAATGTAGGCAATCGCTAAAGTCATTGGGACCCCTATAACACCTTATAATACATCTAAGGTAATGATAGTGGTAAAACTTGATCAATATTTTTGTGCGTTTAGTTAACTTATTTCACTATATATATGTATTAATATTTGTGTTTTTACTAAGCATGCATTTTGTTGGCATGCAGGATTCATTTATGCCCCTCAATACAACCAATGTTGGTATGCAAGGATCATTAATGCCCCAATATACATCTAATGTTATGCAAAATGTAAGATTCAACCATTTATTTATGTGAGTTTGATTATGTTATTTGTTGAGAAATCTAGGGCATATATTTAATAAATTTTTTGCACAACTACTCCATGATTTATGAGGTGTTACGAAGAGCTACATCATGCCTTCAAATGGATCACCCCATTCGTTTTTTTCTTCTTGTACATACAATACTATTTTAACAAGTAACCCAAGCAATATATTATTCCAAAACATGATGTCAAGTTAATTTTCTAGGGTTTTTATGTAATCAAGAGGCCTTTTTAGGGTTTCTTAAATTCAAACCTTAGATCATACTCTTTTCCCTTTATGTCATTACAGAGTTTATCCCATGCCCTAGAAATCAAATCATAGGGAACAAATACTTAAGATTAAGGTTTCTAAATACTAGGGTATTTCTTAAAATATGAACCCATAATTCAACCCTACTACATCTTATGATGGACCCTTTAAAAGAAAATTATTATACATACCTCATGGACACCTATCTATACTGATTAGTATTTAGGAAACAACACTACATGGTAAATCGCAGAGGCCCCTTCATAAAAACCACTTACAGCCAGTACTCCCCTCTGCTAACAGCTTGTGGTTTCAACATATAGTTGTTACAATTCAAGGAGGATAGGAAACTGTAAATCCATGTGGTCAACCAAAAATAGCCCAGCTTATTCATCGTGATCCTGAAAGGTGTGCAAGTGTTTAACTAATCCGACATCAAGATGTTGACAACTGTAAGGTTGGAGGGCCATTGTTGCTCAAATTCATCAATGTAGATATGTTGATGAGGGTATGACCAGAGCTTACTTATATTGAAGCATGTGAAGGGATTCAAGGGAGAAATGGAAACCAAATATTCCATAACATTGGGTCTTGAAGAATCTGATAAAGAGATAAAGCAAACAATGAATGACACATGTGCTATGGGTGTTGATATCCTTACAATGGAACAGTATTTGCAGCCCATGGCTTTCAAAGAATGCAATTTGATTAGTATTGTTGATACAGGCTCTGGAAAAACAATGGCATATCCTTTACGTGCTATTTTTCATGTTAATATGCAACCTTATCTAGCTTCAGATTCTGAACCCTGAATGCAAGCATTCTTGCATTCATAGTCACTGCATTATTATTCGCAGAAGTTTATGCACACCTTTCATGAAGAAAAGATTATGGTGCTATTACTATTGAGGAAGCTAACTCCACAACAATATCCTGACTTTTTTGATTTACATCATTGATTCTTTGGGTGATAGTCAATAATTTAGATGAATTTCCTGGCGATAGATTAGAATCTAGATAAATATGATGCCAAAAAGAAACTGTTTTGAGCACATTGTAGCTAAACTCCAATTCATGTGTAAATCACACCAGTTCTGGATCGAGGATTGTGAAAGCAGGTTTACTATGGAATAGTTTCTGGTGTTGAATCATTAGGTCTCAAAAGATACAGGCCTGTAATATTCATTAAGAGGTGCCTCAATTTCCACTGTTCTGGACCTGTAGCACTCAAAGGAAGACATAAATCATGCCAAGAATTTTGTGGCCAATAACACTAGATGGGTGAGGAAAATTGCACAAGTATAAACTTGTAATGTTTGTAGAGAAGGGGTTAAAATATGTAGAGTGCCCCAATCCAGATCCACCGCATCTATTCAGCTACCACAGCTTTATCACACAGATCTTGTATATACAACATGAAAGGGTATTCAGATTTATTTACAAAAAATAGAAATCAATCTTAGATGCCTTATAAAGTATTGATTTGGCCGTAGATTCAATGTGTGCAAGGTTAAGTTGCAGATTGGGTATGGGCATCTTTTAGAGCCCAGTTTTGATACAGAAACAACAAATCTAAGAGAAAATAAGGAAAATGCATTTGTCATGCTTCCCTCATCTTAGAGATGTTACCCTTATCTTAGAGATGTTGACGTTGATGTTTTCTTGGCCAAAACATTATTGAGGTGGAGAAGCTTAAGAAGATTGGTTTCATTGTTTACTTCATTGATTCAAGGGCATTGATGTAACAACAACTATTAAGGAAAATGCCCCAAGTATTTGTGTTGTGTATAAAATATCACAAGGCATGTTGGCTTCAGTTCACCCAGCTTCATCTACAACATTTGAAACTGGCAGTTTAGAATATTTTAGAGATCATTCTAGTTGCAGTTTATATAGAAACAATTTGAGCTCTCTCAAGACAACTATTTTCTATAATAGCATGAGAGGTGGTCATGTGACTATGAAATAGCATCTACATTAGAGAAAGTGAATGAACCTTTGTCACAGATCTAGAAAAACATTATGATTGAGCTAGAAGGTTAAGGCTTGAACACAAGCATACTCTAGGTATGTTTGTTGTAGCCCAGGAAGAATCTCTAAATAAAAAAAGATCAAATCCAATGAACTAGATCTCCAAAGGACAGAAAGGAGAAGGAAGCACAAGAAGCACATGCATCTACTCATTAAGGATACAAAATATACTCAATAGAAGAAATTTAGTCTGCCACAAATTTTTCATCTAAATCATTCAAGATAGGAGAGGGAGGTTGTTGTAGTCCACAAGGGAAATTTGCAACATACCACAGTGGCCATCAAAGTTCTTAGAAGTGCAGCAGCTCAAGAAATACAACAACAATTTCAACTTTTGCTACTTTTGCTTGGAGCTTGTCCTAAGCATGGGTGTTGGGTCTACGAATATATGGCAAATGATAGCCTATAAGATTGTCTATACTGCAAAGGCAACAATACTCCCTTTGCATGGTTTTCATGCTTCAGTGTTGCTTGGGAAGTGGCATTTACATGATTTTTCATCACAGTGCCAAGCCAAAGCCGATTATTCATCATGACTTGAAGCCTGCTAATATCTTGCTTAACCACAATTTATTAGCAAGATTGGTGATGTGAGTCTTGCTAGGCTTGTGCCTACAAACACTACAACCAGGGTAACAGAATACAAAGACACCATCCCTGAAGGTACATTTTGTTATATTGATCCAGAAAACTAAAGGACTAGTATCTGTGTACCCATGTCTGATTTCTATGCTCTGGGAATATTATTTCTGCAATTGCAAATAGCAAAACCACCCATCATTCTGACACATGCAGTTGAAAGGGTAATTCAAAATGACTGATTTCAACAAATTCTGGACAGTAATTCTGGATATTGGCCTCTTAAGGAGGCATTATAATTATTAATTAGCAATGTTAGGATTGAAATGTGCATAGTTGTAGCGCATGGACATATGAGACTTGGAAAAAGATGTTCTGCCAGTACTAGATAAATCTAAATCCCTGACTGATGGTGGAAGTTTTGTAAATGAGAGTTGTCTAACATAGGTGGAAGAGATTGCCTTATTAAGTTGATAAAGTTTCAAGGAAAAATTTAAACAGTTTCAGTTTTAAAAGGCAGAGGATCAACAGTCAAGTGAATCAATTCCAGATTTGGGTTATGTAAATTAGAAAGATAATATAATGCCTTAATACTTAAGCGAAATATTGCTATTTCCCCTTTCTTTCTCCTTACCTTCTTATAATGAGTTTTCTGATTAAATCACTCTAGGATATTCAACCACCATTAATTGCTTATACTTATTTTTTGGGATTCTAGGAACTAAATCTTTTCCTTAATATGAAGAATCTTAATCATGCCTTGTCATAATTCTCTATGTTGGATCCTTTGGTAGAGGAGTGATCTCTTGGGACTTTATGAAAGTAGTGTTTTTTGTCATCCTCTGTAGGTGTAGTAGACACATGTTGATTGGAGCACTGTACATTTGAGCTTTTGGGGTGCCTTTTCAACTTTTTGTTTAAAAAGGTCCTACATGGATTTAAACTTGGATCGATCCCAAGAGAACTTTTCACTTATCAATTCTATTTTTCCGTGTTGATATGTATGTAGTGTGGGCTCAGTAGCAACACCTTTTAACCTAAATATCAATGAAAATGGAGCAACTATGATCCCTTTTTTGGTTCCTTGTTATCAGCACCCTGTTTTACTCATTTATGTCTCTTTATTTTGAATTTTAATTTAATTTAATTTTGAATTTATAGACAGACTCTGTTATTGGTTGTTTTGATCAATACTGGTTTGCTTTTCCTGCTTCTGTTGGCATTTTCCTTGTTGAATTGGCGAGGGTTCTGTATTTTTCCACTTATATTTATTTGAATTTTAATTTTGAATTTATAGACAGACTGTGTTATCGGTTGTTTTGATCAATACTGGTTTGCTTTTCATGTTTCTGTTGGCATTTTCCTGATTGAATTGGTGAAGGTTCTGTGTTTTTCCACTTCTATTTATTTGTTTCCTTCTTATTTACTGATTGGGATTTTGTTTGTTGCAGTATTCATGGGCAATGTGAAGTTATCATGTTTGATGTTACTGCACGATTGACTTACAAGAATCTCCCAACGTGGCACAGAGATCTTTGCAAGTATCTCTTTTGCAGAGGGGTTGGATCTCTAAGTAGAAATGAAGGTTCCTTAATTATGTGGTGGCACAACTACCTGAACCAATTAGCTAAATATCTTTGTGAATTTCAGGGAGTATGAGAACATTCCTATTGTTCTTTGTGGAAACAAGGTTGATGTGAAGAATAGGCAAGTGAAAGCTAAGCAAGTTATTTTTCATAGAAATAAAAATCTTCAGTACTATGAGATATTTGCAAAAATTAACATCAACTTTGAGAAGCCATTCCTGTACTTGGCATGGAAGCTCTCAGGGTGAGCCTTTAATCTAGTTTTTGATGCTCCCTAATATGAATGTTATATTAAAAAAATTACATTGATTCTATAATGGGTTATTTTTATAGGGATCCAAACCTTCATTTTGTAGAGTCACCTGCTCTTGCTCCTCCTTAGGTTCAAATAGACCTTGCAACCCAGCAACAGTAAGTAGAATGCTATTTTCTTATTATTTTTTGTTAACTTTTATTGAAATAATTTGTTCCATTTCTAAAAGATTGAAACTTTGGCTTACAATATTTTATGTTGTCAAGTACGAGGCAGAACTTATAGCAGCTGCGGCCCAACCCCTTCCAAATGACGATGATGATGATTTTGAATAACTTTGTTAAAATGCTTTTGCATATTTAGAGATTGGCGGATTCAATTAGTTTTGTATCATTGGAGTTTGCTCTTGAGTTCTGACATTTAATTATGATTTGTATTTGGGGCTTAGAATAGCATTATTGCATCTCTCTATATGTGATTTGGTTACTATGCAAATGTTTTCATCGGTGGAGCTGGCTAAGCTATCTTAGTTCAACTCCATTACAGAGTTATTTTTATATGCTAAGACAGTTTTTTCTGTTATATACTCTTGCACATTTTGCACAAGAACTTTTTGTACTCTTCAAATATTTCAAGAATGCTCAAGTGCCTTTCATTGTGTACTATTGGGGGAAATGCTAGTTGCGATGATTATTGCTTGTAATATATTATGGCTTGTTAAAACTTTCTCTAAAAATTCTAGCTATGTCTGAGGATTTATTTTAACTCTGAAATTAGTTTACATAGTTGATAACTATGCTATCAAGCCTGCCTGGGTATTCTTGTGGGTATGTTGTCTGTCAAACACATAAAGGTATCGCCATTTCATTAATTGAGCTCTCGATTGATTTCTGCATAGAGATTCGCATTGTCTATATCTAAAGTCGTTTCCATTCAATAGCCTACAGATTCTTCTTTAACTATAGTAAAACTGGGAGATGGAACGCTTATCAAAGCTAAGGTAGCATCTTAAATCCAAACTTGTTACTCCCATTTGAAGTAGATATTAAAGCTTTATAAGATGGCATGTTGTTGAAAAGTTGACAGTAATTAAATATTCTGGCTGGAAATTGCATTTATATATGGGTGGCCATGTTAAGCTCACGTGGTCTTGGAGGAAAGCATTTTCTGCTCTTTATTAATGCTGGCGTGATTTAGATTTTATAGGAGTGTTCCGACATCAATTGTTAGTCCTCACTTTTATAAATTTATCACTTATATTCATGCCAATGCTGGGTAACTTTGGCTTTGAAAGAAATAGTTCTATGCCGTTTTATTGCTTAAGCATCACATTTTATCTGTTGTTGGTTTCACATGTTTAATGCTCGAGCAATATTTTCTGAAGTGTTGCTTGTCTTCATGTCTGTTGGAAGAAAACCACGTTAGGCATGGAATGCTGCATTGCGATGTTGGTAATTAATGGTGTGGAAATGTGAATGCTGGACTGAGTGCTCCACACACACAACTTGTTATTATTTAATTGGCAAAGTAAACCTATAGATCTATAGGGGTGTCGGGTTTTGTTGGAACACAAAGTAAAACTTGGGCGTAAATTTAGTAATGAATTGAATCCCCTATTGCTAAACAAAGGTAATATTAATAACCCATATGCGTTGGTTTCTATCAGATAGGAATTTTTGTGGTGGTTTCTCTCATACACAAGTATTATTTGTGAACTTTGAATGTGAAACTACTTTGAAAGAACATTCAAAATGATTTTATTTATTTTTTTTAAATAATTTTTTATATTGTCTCTAGAGAGACAATATGTTTTTAATTTGAGCTATTGTCTCTAAAAAGACAAAAATGTAATTGTCTCTAAAGAGACACAAATGAAGTTGTCTCTAGAGAGACAAATGAAATTGTCTCTAGAGAGACAAATCAAATTCTCTCTTAATAGACAATAATTCTTGTCTTTATAGAGACAATAATAATATGTGTACTATATTGTCTTTATAGAGACAAATTTTTGAGATATTATATTTTGAGACACCCGCTTAGAGACAATATTTAAGACAATACACAAGTTACTTTTTGTCTTAAGTTAAGACAATTGATTCAAATATTGTCTTAAAACCCCCTACATGTAGTAGTGAATGCTCTCTAAAAATGTTCAAGAATAATTAGAGACAATATTTAAGACAATACACAAGTTTCTTTTTGTCTTAAGTTAAGACAATTGATTCAAATATTGTCTTAAAACCCCCTACATGTAGTAGTGAATGCTCTCTAAAAATGTTCAAGAATAATTGGAAAACGATTTGGAATTTTAATTTCAGGTTAGCTGTCAAGACTGATGTGTTTTACATTTGAAGATTTATGTAGAAATGTGAATGCTAAATTATATAGTATTTATTATTTTTATTAAAAACAACATAGTGGATTTATTTATTATTTTAAACGCAAAAGAAATTATTTTATATTTTTCATCAATAATGGTTACTTTTCTGAGATTTTCGTTATCTTAAATTCTTGAAATTTAAATGTCTTTAATATTTATATCACAGAAATAATTTTATCTCTGAAAGTTTTAAATATTTATTAAATAATAATATACAAAATTACAGAACAAAACCTGAAAAGATTCAACTAATCTTCAGAATTAAAATAATGGCCATTAATCTATTGTAAAAAATATTTAATATATAAAAAATACATAACTTTATTAATATTAAACAATACGATGTTTTAGTGTAAACCTTTGAAAACATTCAATTTTAAATTGAAAATGTCCAATTTTAAACCTACCTTACATAATACAGTGTCACGGGGAGCCTTTGCCTCATGTAAACTAATTTAACAAATAATTTACATACTTCATGTTAAGTTTACAATTTTTTTTCAAATCATTGTTAATGTTCCATAATGTTTACTCCCCATCAAATAAATTCAAAAAGCAAAAAAGACATTATGCATCACCACACCTTATTCGAACGGAGTAATAATCTTTTTTCTTCGCAATAAATTTCCCGATGCTATGATAGTAATTGGTTCATTGTTTGGAATAATTTTACTGTCAACTGTCGTTCATAAAACACAATCAAGAATAACAGAATGAAATATTGGCGCGGTATCAGAAAATCGACAGAAATTTTATGATAATTGAGATATTGCATAATATCTGATTCCAACGTCAATGGAAGATTCTCCTCGATAATGTGGATGAAATGCATAATCTTTAAAACCTAAAATGTTCTTTACGCAGTCGAAATGTCCAGACAAAGCAGGACAATCGAACAATCATTCAGTAACTGTCTATATTTTTAGGTATAATTAGAAGTGGGATTTGAATAGAAAGAGAGAAAAAATACAATTTTAAATTAATCACTTGAATTATTTTCTATTCATCGTAATTATTATCGGTATATCATCATGGTTATGCTTGACATACACAACATATAGCTAGACTT
>APFE031090045.1:125539-141339 GCA_000404065.3 Pinus taeda | reverse complement strand
ATCCGATCGGAATCATATTTCAACCAACTTATAACGAAGTCACATAAAATAAAGCAATGCCACGGAGAGCAGACAGTTTATATTTGATCAAAAAATAAAAATAGTAATATTTGTAAAATGCTATATTTTAATTATATTTATATATGTGGGTAATTAGGATAATTAGCTAGTGGTTCATTCTCCACGTGACTTAGATTAGCACGACATGGGTTAGGGGATTTGAACCTGAAACGCTCATTATTTTATATCTCCTAAATAAGTTTTTAGGAGGGTGTTAATTTTAATTTATATTAATTATTGTTTTATGCATAGTTAAATTAAATAATAATCTAAATAATTATAGATATTATATTTTATTTGATATTTTAAATAACAGTAATAATTGGGTCATATTAATTTTTTAAAAGTTTATAATAATATAAAATTTACCTAAATTTTAATATAATAAAAATGAGGTATAGGTAGTTTAAATTTTTTTGATATTGATGCGATGATGATTTCATTAATAATTAATTAGTTTATTAGACTTAAAGATACAATTTGATTTTTTTCATAAAAATATTAAGAGAAGCTTCAAATATTCAATATAGTTTTAGCTTTGGTGACTTAAAAATGCAGAAAGGTTGGTAGTGTGATAAATAGTTTGAAACTGAAAGTTAATTTGGTTATACACTAACAATATAAGACCCTACAATTTCATCTTCAACCCTTTGAGTGTGGCAATGATGTGAGACTCTTAATGATTAATTTCTTTATGGAGTTCACTAGAGTTCTTACTTTACAAATGTTTATTTCCTTCTTTAATTTAGTTAAAGAAAATAACTTATTTTGATCTTCTAAATTAAATTTTACCACCTTGTTAAAATATCTTAATTTTTTTCTCCTTGCTAACTAGTTATCACATTAGAATTTCTCACTAACTTTTGATGTAATAATATTTTTAATACTATCCTTATTTTAAGACATATAAAAAAATGATTTATTCCTTAATGGTTTAGCTAGATGGCCAACATCCTTTTACCATTCCTATTTGAGATGAAGGTGGAATGTGGTTTTGGGCCTTATCTAGATTTTAAAGAAATTTTAGAAAGCTTATTGTATTGTATGTTGTTTAGTTTGTTCTTACACAAGAAAAGACTTCATAGTGTGCATTTTCTTTACTGTTGAGACTATAGGATATAGAATTCATTTTGGATCTATTATATTTTTGTCAGTGATTCTCTAGAGAGGATGCACTCCCAAACTTCACATCCAAATAAAATGATAGGAGTAACAAGGGTCTCAAAAATGAGTTTTTCTTTAATATAGTATATCCAAAGATTCACTCATTTACAATTATTTTCAATATCATAGTAAGTTTTACATAGTCCATGTATCATTTTCTCAATGGTGTAATTCCAATTCACCTCATGATGAAATACCAAGTCCAGGATATTTGTATGTAAGCAGTTCCCCAAGATTGTTTTATATAAAAGTATCATAGATGATATTTTTGGATTTAATTATTGTAACATTTTGCTTTGTCAATGTTAATATTCATACCCATATTGGAGTATAAATCAAGGAGGATTGTGAAATTATTACCAAATTCATAAGAGTCCCTCAACATTAATACAATATCATCATTATGGAGAAGAAGAAAGATGAATGTACGAGTAAGAGTTGGGGCACCATGACTTGCTTCTTCTAAAAAATATTCTAAAATGTTTATGTATATTCCAAAAGGGATAGGGAAATTAGAACCATTTCTTGGCCTAAACATTGTAATTAACTTCTTTTACTAGCCATTAGTGTTCCTAACCTTTGAAATAATGTTTAAATACAAACTTTTCAAAGAAACTCTAAACTAAAAAGGAACATTTATGACTTCTGACTTATTCCAAGTTTTGTCATGTGTATTGTATTGAATGTATTTCTAATGTCAATGAATCAGTACAAGAGATTAGTTTTATTATTGTGTTAATCCTTGGACATAATCCTAAGCATAACAAGGTAGTCCATATTTGAAAATTTAGTAGAAAATATATAAGGAAAAAAAAAAACTTAACTATTGTCATTTACTATATTGTGACTTTGGAAATAAGGATTTCATAGTTTTAATTTGATTTTTAATAATTATTAGGTGGATTTATTTTCATAGCAGTTCAGCCATTTTTAAACCATTTTTGTTTCTTTAATTAAAATGATTAATTAAAAAAATCATATGAACAAGTGTCTTATGAAATGAATTATATTTTTCTGACATTGTGGTATTAGAGAGTCATGATATTGGCCCATAATCTTGTAACAAGGCATATTTACATATTAAAGATTTATATGGTAAAGAAGAGGTAAAGCTCCATAGTTAAAAATGTTGTTACATGTTTTTTTAATGTATATATTTTTAACATATATATTAATTATTTTTATAATCAATAATAATAATAATTGAAAATAAAAATATAATTTCATGAATTTTTATTTTTTTATTTTTTATTTTTATTTTAATAATGTGAGATTATATATATTTTCTAGTGTTTACACTGATTGATATTTATTAATATTTACCAATCATTTAATTTATATGACTATATTACTATATTTATAATAAAAAGGAAATTTTGGTGGTTCAAGGACACCCCCGGTCACTGAGTGGTCGTTATGTCCATGGAAATGTCATTAAGTCCACAGAAGTATCTGAGCTTTATCTGAGCTTGATCAAGAGTATCGCAGCATATTTGAGCTTGATTAAGAGCATAGAAATATCTGAGCTTGATCAAGGGTATTTGAGCATATCTAAGCTTGATCAAGGGTATCTTAGCATATCTAAGGTTGATCAAGGGCACATATAAGAGAAATATCTGAGCTTGATCAAGGGCTATTTGAGCATATATGAGCTTGATCAAGGGTATCTTAGCATATGTGAGCTTGGTCAAGGGTGAGCTTGATCAAAGGTATATGAGCATATCTGAGCTTGATCAAGCTCAAAGGTATTTGAGCTTGATCAAAGGTATCAAGCAAGCCCAGCTGCCAATAACTAGGCCTAACCCCAAATGCTTTGGGGAGAAATGACCCCATAAGACACTTATTTGACCAATAAACTAACCCTTGAAACTTAATATATTTATACTAATATTTCAATAAACTATCTTTAATTTTAATACATAACTATCATTAAAAATTATTTTATTAAATAAAATATTTATCTTAAAAATAAATATTATTTATTTAATTAAAACAATATTTATAATCTACATCTTACATTCATAAACAATGTCAACGATACTCCCACTATGTCAACTTTTCGGTAGAAAAACCTACCCAAGAAGAACCACAATTTCCTCAATAAAAATGCTCAGGTTACAGGATATTATCAATACATGATTTTTTTTACGATATTATCAATACATTGATATTTAATTTTCATTTTTGTTATTCGAATGGAATACAAATTCAAAACATCATTCTACTAAATTTATAGAAAAAATGGAATTTTAAATATTTTAATATACATACATAGATATCTAATTTTCTTTCTTGTTATTCAAATTGAATACAAATTCCAGAACATCATTCTAAGATAAAGATAAATAGTTTGGACACAATTTTAAATATTTTAACATCTATAGAGATCTTAAAAAGCATTAGAATTTTGGAAACAATGAGTAGCATTATCAAAAAAAATGAAATTTAAAAAGGTTGTGTAAGTTTTTGTTCGAAAGGGGAGGAGATAAAGCATAAATTCACACAAATTTATAAGTTGTTATTGTTTTTATTGATCACACAAAAACATAATATTTATAATGAATTTTGTGAAGGGTATTTATTCTTTTCCAACTAACAAATTGCTTAAACTATTTCGACATGCAACCACATACTAAAAATAGTCTATGCACTAATTAAACTTGACTGGACTCTAACCCTCAATCACTCAGTTAACTAATTCTATCACCAAATTAACTTTTCATACTTAGCAAACTCCTCACACATACAGTAATAATTATCTTATTTTAAGACTTTCCACTTTATTATACTACTTAGGGAGATTCTATAGGTTGGTTTCGGGTGATAGAGAAGCAGGATTTTCGTTCTTTTACTGAACGGACAGAGTGTACTACCAGTCGATGTTTTGCATTAATGGCAGTCGTTCTGAATTGCGAGAATGATTTCTTAATTGAGAATCACATAAAACAGTCGAAACCTATTTGCATTAGTGCGTGCACAGGTACAGTCGAGATATGGTCCGGCGCGTTGAGTCGTAGCCATGTGTTGACTGGTGTGTATATATGTATTGCACATATCCTTCATAACGAAAGGTGACCTTTGAATGGGCGGAAGGTCGCCAATATTTATTATTGAAATGAAAGTGACCGTGAAGAGCACCTTCTACTCCTTTAGATTGCAATCTACAGTAACGGGCAGTCGATTCTTTATAGGTGAAATAAGTCAATGGAGTTGTCTATAATGTGATTTTTTGGACATTCAATTAGCGGAAGAAATGAGGTTAAATCTTGATTTTTAGCAGTTAAAATGGTTTTTTAACTGCATATTTGGATTCAGGGCCCTGGAAAACCCCTGGGAGCCATTGATTGTGCAGAAACTAGCTATCAAACTTGGGATTCCAATGAATTGTTGCCCAATTTTGACCGGATTCCGCCAGAAAAACTTTCAAAAAGTCGCGTTATAGACTACTGCCAAGTCAATTGCTGCAATATGTAGTTTTCTAAATAGAAATTTAGGTTTGTGGATTGTAGGCAGAGATTTTAAATAGGATACCATTTCATTAGAAATTATAAAAAAATAAAAATTTATATGGTTTTAAAAAAAATTAGTAGAAATTTTTGAAAATCTGAGTTATAATTATTAAATTTTAATTTTTTTAGTGCTGAAAGTTCTTTTCAAGGTATTGAATTCATTTAAGTCATAAAAATTATTTAAACACTCCTAAGCGCAGATTACTGGAAGAATTTTTAGCCAAATTTAGAAGAGAATTTTACAGTCCTCTCAAAATTATGACCTTTTCACATAAATTAATTTCTCTCTGGAATTAAACAAAATTCCTTCGAGAATTTTTAGCTGGATTTGGAAGAGAATTTTACCATCCTATCAAATTTATGACTTTTTTAAACAAACTATTTTTTCTATAGGATTAATAAAAAAATCCAAGAAATCCAATTACTGCCGGTTTAATTTTTTTTTAATACCAAAAATAAATTCAACACCATTTAAAAAAAACCCTTGAAACTAAACCAAACCAAATTTTCAAAAATTTATACTCAATTTTCTCAAAATAATATCTAAATTTCTATTATTTTAAACATATTTGAACTACTTTTATCCAACCTCGGATCCGTCGTAATTTAAGTTTAATATTAAAATGATTCGGAAAGTACCCATTTATGTCGATTGCGAGATTTTAATTATCTTTTACTTTAAATTTTATATACAATTAAATCCTTTATGTACTTTCCAGCTCTGCTGGGATTACCATATCACAATTATTAAAATAGCAATCATTCGTTTTTTATTATGTAAACCAATAATTGAACATAATAGAATGCTGTCCAAAATATTTAAGGATAATTGGGAGAAGGTTTGGAATTTTAAATTTAGGTTGTTGGTCAAGACACTGACTTGTTTTTCATTTGAAGGATAATTGGAGAAGGTCTGGAATTTTAAATTTAGGTTGTCTGATCAAGATATTGACTGATTTGTTTTTCATGTGAAGTTATTTGCAGACATTTTATTAAGAAAAACATTCAAAAGATTTATTTATCAGGTAAAAAGTATTCTTTCAAGTTTCTCATGGATTATGACTCTCTTTTCTAAGATTTTCACTATCTTGAATTTTGCAAACTTACAATGTTTTTCATATTCATATCTTTATATATTATCAGGATAATATTCCATTTTCTCGCTAAATAATAAAATACAGAGTGATTTCAACTAAAACCAAAAGATCCCACAAATATACCAAGTTAAACTAATGCTCATTAATCTATTATAAAAAATTATTTATTTAAATAAAAATAAAATATAAAAAAATATATAATAATCTATGATAAATTATTTATCTAAATAAAAAATAAATATATAATAATTTTAATAGGAGACCATAAAATGTTATAGTGTAAATTTTTGAACACATTCAATTTTAAACATATTTTACATAATATATTGGTACTAGAAGAAGTTTGTTATGGTTATTCTAGTAAACTTGATTTGGTCAAGTCACTCGTTGTTTTGGGATTTAGGTATAAGAGTATCCATGGCTTTTTCCATAGTATTTATTTTCCTTGTAGCTTATTTAAAGATTGATCAAACTCATGTTAGATCATCTTGCTTACTAAATTGATCAAATAACGATGTCTTTAGACACCACAATCTATCTTGGTGCTTTGTGATCCTAATATCTGGTATAAGAGCTAGAGTGGTAAGTAGCATAGTGAATATCGAAACTAGAGTGGTAAATATTAAAGCCTAGATTAAGATTTTCTTGTAGAACTAGTTGGAGCGAGAAATAAAAAAGCCTTGTGAATTAGTGTGGGATGTTGAAAAGTCACGATTGAGCAACATATAGTGAAGGTATGGATCAAGATAGATAAATAAGGGTGGCATGGATGAAAATAATGGAGATGAAATAAAGAGTGTTGAAGCTTAATGAAGGAGTTAGTTTGTGATGAGTGAACACCTTAAGGGTTTTGGGACATGGAAGGCATCTCCCTAAGAAGTTGTAAGGAATATGTTCATGTAGATATGTTGCCCACAAGCATGCATAGATGTAAGGCCTTAAAATCTTTCTCAGGCATACATGTAGTTATCAAGCTGTGGACTCGACCACTTGGAGAGGTACTAGGGTGACATGTGTACTTGTATCCTAGCTTGAGGGGGACGTGAAAAATCATATGAGATGGTTGATGAATGGGACCAATTCAGTCTCCCATAGTCAATTTTAAGGGGGGGATTGTTATGGTTGTTCTAGTAAACTTGAATTGGTCAAATCATTGGTTGTTTTCGGTTAGCATCCATGGTTTTTCCCATGGTAATCATCTTCTATGTAGCCTATTAAAACGTTGATCACATTCATGTTAAAACATCTTGGTGGAACTACAAGGAAAATACCTTCTCATGGAGGATATAATGGAGCTTTTTAGTGTTATAAAATTGCAATTTTTTGTCAGAAAAACATCTGCTAAAACATCCATTTGGGATAGTGAAGGTTTTAGAAACTTCATTACAACTAAAAAATCTGGTGGGCAGAGGTTCTAGTGGATGTTTTATTTTGATGCAATTAACGAAACAACAAGTAGCATTAGTGCGCTAAATACAAAAAATCATCAGGTGGCATACACAACTATAAACACCAAAGAATTGAATGCAAAGAACACTATTGGGTTGTGTTATATTCTTTCCATGACTAGCCCACGTAGTTAATCGAGCGTCAGAGGGGGAGAGGTCACAGGGGGTTTGAGGGGTACCTGTAACCCCACTGTATGGGGTCCTGGGCAGCGCCCTAGAAAATTTTGGTTTTGGACCCTATGTTAGGTTGGGCAAACCCACCTATGGTTTTGTGCATGATTTTCGCACATGGTTTTGGATGCAATGGTTTTTGGTCCATGGTTTTGGATGCGATGGTTTTTCGGTCCATGGTATTGGATGCTTCGACATGTATAAATATGTATTGTAACATTGAAAGGAATAATGAAAAATAAAGCTGGTAGTTTTGGTTTTGGGATCCAGGGGAAATCTCTGTGTATATGTATTTTATGTGTTATGCTCTTGCATTGTTTATTTTTTGTGTTTTAGAATTCATATGCAGGTAATTTCTATACGTGGTTAAAACCTATAAACACCAGTGTGTAATATACACCATATCAGTGCTACAAAATAAAAATAAAAAGTCATGGGGTGTTCTTTTAAGTAACAACACCGTGACACGAAAAAAATAATTACTATGTCAATGTGTTTTTTTAAACTTGTAGCCTCGATGCATGTCACTATTATCAAGCGCACGATACGTTAGTTATACAAAAATATCAGTGTTATTATTTTTCATAAAGCACTAGGCTGGAAACAATCGTTTGTAGGACCAGGGAGTTAGTTATATGAAAGCACTAGTGCATTAAGAATTACAATGTATCTGGGTGTTAATCTCAAACAAGTTTAGTGCTTCAAGTTTAAGTGCAACAATGATCTAGTCTTCTTATAATGCATCATGCGTGTAAAAATATGTTGTCACTGTGATTTTATATAACACAACACACCAATGTTTTTTGTTGTTATAGGCGCACCAATATTTTGAACGAGATTTTCTCTTTTTTGAAATGATCGACCTGTGACAATGCAATTATTGCAATTTTTAAAATTCATTATTCATAAAAAAATTGAGTTATATCTTATAATATTATTTGTATAAATTAAAATTTGATTACTACATTTGTATATGATGTTTGGATGAATTTGTTCTACTATTAGATTCGCATCTTTTCATTATAATATTTAATCATTCCTATAATTAATCAATGGTGTAGAATTTCACAACATTGGATAACACAATAAAATAAATTAGCATGTATTATATATCAATAAGAGCATATTTGTCATTCAAATGGGATTGTTATTGGTAAACCCCTTGTCTTTCAATTAGAGCACTATGTCCATCACATTAAACAAAATATCCAATTTTCATAGATAATAATTTCAAAAAATATAATAGGTTACATTGATATCCAAATCAATCACCATTCTTCGATGGAATTGTTGTCACTACTCAAGCTACTTCCATGACTTCTGTTATTTAGATAAATGTTTTTTTCTTTTTTTGCATCGATTATTTTCATCTTCTTGATCTTGTAGTTCTATCTGCAAACATAAAAACAAAGTGTAATGAGTGTATCTACATTGGTGAGAATAATGAAATTGAAATAAATAATATACATAAATGTAAATCGAAAAGAATTCCATCATAACAAGGAGTAACTAATACACTGTGCAGATGGTTTCAAGACAAGTATGATGCCATGTTTCAACAAGTCTTATGTTGGTGTAGTTCCATATTTTGTTTCCTGCATGTTTTAAACCCTATTATAAATCATAGATTTAATATAAAGAATTTTTTTGTTCTATTCATTATAATCTCATAGAAGTAAGACAACATAGATACTTACAAATTCCACAATTAATTTTTGATATTCCAACATATACTCACAATCTGTATTTAACCTCATGTCAATTAATTCTTCTGATGGATCTTCTTTGTATGTCAGCACCTATTTGAAGACATTCAAGTATGGTTGTTGTAAAATAACTTAAAATATTAACAAATTAAACCTTGAGTTATTATAAGGAAATATTAACAATTTATACTCACAAACGTTGAAATCAACCCTTTTTTCCTTTGCTGTTATGTTTTATGTAATGAATGAATTCCATCTTGTTTTATTTATGCAAGAAAATAGTTGAAAACCAATATTTAATCATAAATTATTTTTTATATGTACAAAATCAATCATGATTACATACATTTAAAGCACCTTGTTGTTGAGATGGCTCCTTCTATGATGAAAATGTGTCAATTTTTTTACCATCAACTTATACACTTTTTTGGACATTCCTACTCGCATCTTTTGCATATCCACAAGTTGAACATTTAGGATTTTCATAATCTTCTGAAAAAAAGGAATAAGATTTTTCTATAATGATATCTAAAAAGTAAATATTAAAAATTTGATATTAATAAGTTAATGCTTTTTAGTAATATGTAAATATAACTCTAAAAAATCATTTTATATAATTAGGAATATTACCTTTTGAATAATTCATTTTTGTTGTTGTATGTTTTTTCTATTGCATGTCTCACATGTTTCATTGACCATTGCTCTGTAAACACTTCTTATAGTTTAGATATAATTTTGTTATTAGAAACATTGGATTAATTCTTGTATTGTAAGTCAAAATTACGTTTATACATTCATTCCACTAGATCCCTCACAGTTTTGTAAAATCTTTTCCCCCTTTCATTAACCTCCAGCACCACTCGAAATGAGAAAAGGAACAATTCATCGTCATTTACATGTTCTATAATTTTTATTTTCTTAGAAGGACATTGATATTTTCCTTCGTTGTTGTTAACTGTAGAACATTAAACATATATGAATTATAGATTTTTTGGGACATGTTATCTAATATTATTAAGTATATTATTACTGAAAATACAAAACAAATCAAAAACTCATATTGAATAGTGTTTTTTCATTCACTTGATTCATCATTCTACAATTTTTTTGTCAAGATTTTACACTCTTCTACACTTGGATTAGAAACAATCTTATTGTCCTTGTTAATTTTGTGGCTCTACATGACACACGCCAACCAATACATATTAGTTAAACTTACATATAACTCAAACAAATTAGTTTTGTAAAGAATTTACAAGAACTTGCCTTCTCTTCTTTTTTTGATGTGATATCACTATATCGATCACTATTTTTGTTACTTGAGACCTTCTCAGATATTTTTTATCAATATAAAACCTATAACATTGAATATAGAAGTCATTAAATATATTATACAAATAAATCAAATAATGTTTAGCAACAAAAGTCTTTTAACCAGTGTGTTTATCTAAATAAAGACACTCGTGTGTTTATACCATTAAATCACTATTACAAAATGGCTAATTACTTACTAAAAAAATGACTGAAATTTGCATATAAATGACTATTTTTCAGTCGGTGACCAATACTAGCTATTTACAATATATTATAAAGCAACCAACTTTTACCCATATCTAGCTTAATCATTAATTGGTTATCTCAATTTTATTGTCTCGTAGTATATTTAGTCATAATTTTGGTCATTAATTTAGTCATTGATTTAGTCATTAGTTGTCACAATTAATGACTAGATACACAACAAAATATACTACTATATGATCACCCAAGAAAACCAATTAATGTCCAGAGAAATATGACCAAAATGTTGGTCACGTTCTAAGATATTGTAAATTAGCTACGAATAGTCATATATATACAAAATTTTAGTCATTGATTGAAACAAATTAATTAGTGTTTTCAAATCAATAACTTTTTAATTTCATATTTTGATTTCTATACGTGATTTTACTAAAAGGAACATGCGTGTGTACGTGATTGTTCTTAATACAACTAACATACATCCAATAAACTTATGTTTCTGTTAATTCATCATTTGTTTGTCTTTAGCGAGTGCATCAGTACTTTCCTAAACATTAGATAGATAGTAACCATGTGTTGTAAGAACAAAATAAACCATCACACATTAGAAACACACATCAACACTCGGATTTAACGTGGAAACCCAATGCTAAAAAAAACCACTTGTTGATGCCATCTCTATTTTCTTTCTAATATAAATAAATAACTTTTTACAATCTTGTACTGGTGCAGACTCATACCAGTACGCATGCACCCATCTTTAGAAGGCTACAACCTTCACTCATTCTCCAGCTCCTACTAGAAGGGAGCTTCAACCCCCTGATCTGATCACCAGCTACTACTGGCAGGAAGCTTAGACTTCCTCATTGGAGGATCCAACCCTCAACAACATCCGTGGACTAAATTTCATAAATTTTCACACAGGATCCAATATAAACACTTAAGCTCAAATAATAAAACTGTAACGCATCAATATCTGGCACAACTAAATTAACCAATCGTTGAAACCCAATCAACTGACACATAATCAAAACTCAACCCATCAGCTAGAACAGCTAGATCACTATAACTAGTACACAAAAATGAACTCAAAATAATGCATTAACACAGAGAGTCAACTGAAACCCTGATAATTCAAATGCCAAAATGTATATGCTAATCACTTAAGGAAACACACATGTATACATGATTTCTTGTAGAGAAACCCATGATTTCTTAAGTTATTTTCCAAGTCTTTTCCAAACACTTAATACATTGGTTGTTGTAGATGCTATTTCTACCCATCCAACAGATGAAGAGTACTTAGGCCAAAGAAAAAACTCAGTCTAGACTAGGGACCTAAATTCCATTGATTTATTTCATAAATTTTCTACTACCATGTAGGGTGTAGAGAAAGTTATTCATCAGAGAAATAAATACTTGAATCTTAGGAATAGGAATGGTGCCACGGTTGTTCCATATGAACTATTGATACCAACATCAATACCAGGTGTAATTGGTCGAGGAGTCCAAAATAATGTTTCAATTTTGTGATAAAGGTTATTCAATTGAATGGATTCTGGAATTCAGTGATTTACTTAACCAGTTGAGAAGCAGACAACTCCTTTTTATCTTCATGATATTTTTATATGTTGATAAAGCTACTTTCAACTTGATCACATCACAATTGATTGGATATATACTTACAATAGCCAATTTTCATGTTTTGCATATAAGAAAAAAACAACTTATAGAGAAAATAATGTTAGTTGTAGTTATATAAGGGATCAATTAGAACTCGATATAGCAAATGTACTATTTTGAATATTGATTTTAAGATTAATTGGGTAGAAAGACAAAGAAAGATGTATTAAGTCAATAACAATTTAGGTTCCTAAACTCCTACTTCTAGTAACTTGTTGATTTCAATTTAGATAGGGTGGATTCATCGATCCCATATTTTAAAACTCCAATTATTAAGGGAGTGGGAAAGATTCCCTCCTATTGTAAACTACGTATAGTAAGGTAAAACATTTGTATGTTTCCAATGGTCATAATTCCAAAAGTCATTAATTTTTTTATATGAATAGTGTCCCCCTTTATTCACATGAACAAAGTTCTCAGATCAAGGTGCTTTTCATTGGATGATAAAAATGATAAAGAAATCTAAGAGCCTACTTCCTCCTACTTCACAAATTATTCTATCTTTTATGGAAATATTTCAAGGAACATGCCAATTCCTTTTATATAGGCTATAGGTTTGAAGGATATCCAACACTTAGGACTTTCACTTGGCCTTGTCAGCTTGCAACTCTTTGCATGAAAATTAGGCAATCCACAGTGTCAAGGGAAAACATTCCTTCAGATAAAAAAGAACTTGAACCAAAATCGACTATAAAATGTTCATTCCTTTTGCATAGAATCTAGGTTAGAAGGATATCCACCCACTTGGGACTTGCACTTGGCCTTTTCGTTTTGAAACTCTTGCCATGGAGACAAGGCATACCAGAGTCTCCAAAGTCCCAAGGGAGAACCTCACCTTTAAATAAAAGAAACCTTTCCTTTGAATAAAATAAATGGAACCAAAATTGAATATAAAATGTTCTTCTTCTTTTATTGAAGTAATTCATCCCCTACCAAGATTTTTTAGTTGGTTACTAATAAGTATATTCATATGAATATATTTTATGTATCTAATTGGAGAGTTAGATGAGGAGAATTAAAATATTTTTGGAATAATTGCGCAAAAACATTGATTGCAATTCTCTAGTGAGACTATGCTAATAGTGTTAAAAGGAAATCAATCACACAACACAAAAAACACAAGAGATGTTCTGCAGAAACTCATAAGGTAAAAATCAGTTATAAAATTATATATTATAGAGCAATGGAACACATAAAATATTGCAAAAGTATAAACATAGAAAACACATAAAACAAGAGAGACACAAATATACATGGTTCACCCAATTTGGGCTACACCCACAGAGAAACAACCAGTCCTTCCTTTTATATTATCCAACAAAATGAAGAGATACAACCTACAACATATCCGCTTTATTTCCCTCTTCACTCTCACAAAATATCCTCTCTCTTTCTCATTTAGAATACACATCTACATAGCCACAATATAATTCCCTCATATATAGTGAGGGGTTTCCTTCTAGGGAAAAAATCCCTAAATTAAACATAACTTCTACCATCATATTTCTGCCTAATGAATGACCCAGATTGACTACGAAATTACAACATTTTACAAGGAAATTGCACATCTAATTTAGCTTTGGGGATGCTTCCCCCGATCCCACGGCAGGGGGGGCTCTAAAGCATGATCGTCTCCCCCCTAGTGGCATGCATAAATAGGAGGCGTTGCTGCCACATTATGAAATGGGGTCCAATGTGATGATACCTCTTGATGAAGAAGATAATCAGGCTCCACACCCAATAATCTCCCACTTGGAGACTGATTATAGCAACTCCATCAATGCTTCATTTGTTGGACAATGACTCCACTTTGGAACTGGTTATTTCTCATCTTCATCATCATACTTGAAGACCAATTCAAACCAAGCATAATCTCAGTTTCTCCTTAGTTACAACTTTTGTTAACATATCTATAGGATTCCAGCTAGTGTGTATCTTTTCCAACTTCAACTATCCATCTTCCAACATTGATCGTATGAAATATACTTGAGTTGTATATGTTTAGTCTTGGAATGAAATGCAGAGTTCTTTGCAAGATGTGTGGTACTCTGGCTGTCATAGTATAACCTACCCAACTCCTACTTCTTATCCAATTCATCTAGAAAACCTTTGTAACCAAATCATTTCTTTACTAGCCTCTGTAGCAGTAACATACTCTGCTTTCGTCATTGAGAGTGCAACAACACTTTGTGGTTTTGAAACCCAACTAATAGTTGTTCCACCTATAGTAAACACATACCTTGTGGTGCTCTTCATATTATCTCTATCACCTACCATATCTCCATCAAAATATCCATGTAGAGCAATGTTTGAACCACCAAAGCATAATTCTTGATTTGTGGTACCTCTCAAATACCTGAGAATCCACTTCACCACCATCAAATGTTCTTTTCCTAGATTATTCATGTACCTACTTACAACTCCCACTGCATGTGCAATATCAGGCCTTGTGCAGGCCATTGCATACATTAAGCTTCCAACTGCTGATGCATATGGAACTTTAGACATATAATCCATCTCTTCCTGAGTCTTGGGACACATCTCCCTACTTAGTTTGAAATGGATAGCCAAAGGTATATTAACTAGTTTTGCATTCTACATGTTGAATCTTTTTAGCCTTTTATAGGCTCCATTACATGCAATACCACATACCATAATACCATAGGTACACTATTTCATGTGCCCAAAACCACTACTTTTTATCTAGGTCAACCTTGACTCAAACCCCGACTCAGTTTTACCTAACAAACTCTAGTTTCAGAATATCTATCTTTCTCTAGTTATTCTTATATCAACATCTTATTGGCCAAAGTAACACTCAAGTGATGAAGTCCCTAGGCACAAGTGTAGCTAAGTGTAGCTTCAGTGGAACTAATAGGGGTTACCCACTGTCATCATAGTTACTTCCTCTCTCGCTTTAAGTCGACTTTACTCTAGCATAGCCAACATAATATTTCCCTTTATTCTCAATACAATTGTAAGGTACTCAAGTTCCAAGTTGAGTTCAACAAGTACCAGTGCTTTAGGCCAATCCTAGTGTCAAAATTTATTTTCCTTTAAAAGATCTTTGACATATACCTATCTTTTTAGATTGGAAATCCACACGACTTTGGTTAGGGATATATACAGAGAAGTATATATCCCATGTGTGGCATTCCACAACCCATGTTCCAAGGCAAATCAATGGTTCCTAGCATAGTCATTGATCACTAATTTGATGGGATCCGAAGTATTAAAATATGTGTCTCTTATTTTTGGGATTGAAGCCATGTTTTGTAGAGCCTTGAAATTATCTGAGCCTTAATAAAAACCATATCTACTAATAGAAGAGGAGAATTTTGAGGCAATTTGGTTTGGTCCCACTTTGTATATTCTATGATTTGGTGCCACCTTATATATTGTATTAAGCAAATAATTGAGATGCGTGTTTAAATGATCATGAGC
>APFE031090045.1:103893-125529 GCA_000404065.3 Pinus taeda | reverse complement strand
CTTAGTCCCATTAACCTACTTTCTGGTCATTTGTTAGAAACTATTAAAAGTATCTTATGTGGCACCTAGCTTCCACTTTCTCCAATAGCATGGACTTCTTTCATCCATATTTCTCTATTCAATTTTAGCTCTATATTTATTGTTAGGTGTCATGGAATTTCCCCAAGAGTGATTCCCTTCTTCAAAAGGAATTTGATTTCCTTAAATCACCTCCACAATTTAGTGTTCAAGTAGTGAGACCTCAACTAGATTCCTTTGCAACTATCTTGACCTCCAAACATTGAACATAAATGTTCCATGTTTCCTTGACTGATCCAGGTGGATATTGGTGACCACCCACCTATTTCACTTGGACCCCCACCATTGTTTATTTTTAGTTTCCTTAATTGTAGCACAACTTACTATTTTTGTCAGCTTTTTGGGTCCAAATTCCTGAGCCATTTTGAGGGACTAAAAGACATTTTTAGGGAAAACAAGGAGACCAGAAAAGACCCAAACTAGTTTGCAAGTTTTTTTTTCAGCCTCATCTTCAAGATGCTTGAAATGAGGTATTATGATAGCCAAATGGAGATTGTATGCCAAAGTTACGACCTCGGGAAGTTGATGTACCAATTTACCCAAACGGCGCCTACAATTTTGGTGCTTCATCTCCTAGGATTAGGTTCTTAGATGTTTACAGTTTTCCATTGTTTATCAATAATAAATAGGCCTTTGAGCCTCATTGTAACACAGTTCAGAGGCATGTACTAGCCACATATCTTCTCATAGATAAGCAACCATCACCCAAGATAATTTATTTTTATTTCTATATGTAAGCATATATCAATTCTTTGATCCTAGTGAAATGAAGCTTTATTTCTGTTGCACCTCTATGTATATGGGTATTTCTATAATTTTTTTGCATTATTGCATAAGTCCGTATCATTGGTACCAGAGCGGTCTGCTCTTTATCTTTTTTCTTTGCATGTCCCCAATGAGGTCAGGGTATAAGGAGTTAGGGATCGATCTGGTTGAACCTTTACAAGACTAGCCTCATAAAACCTGACAACCTCCCATGGAAGAAAGAAAAGAAAGAAAATATGGAGGATATCCTTTCAAAATACTACTCGAGGAATCCCTCGAGCAACAGAGGAATGTGATGATGGATTTCTTTTCCCAGATCCTTCGACGACTACCCATAGAAAACTCATCTTCATCTAGTAGCCACTCTGGAGGCACCACTCCTTTTAAGGTACAAGTTAAATTTGATATTCTCATATTTGAGGGCTAGATAGATACAGACACCATTGATAAATGGTTAAATCCATTAGAAGGATATTTTTTAGTTCATAACCTTTCCAATTGGGAAAAAATATACTTTTTCACTTCTCAAAGCCATCTCACATGTCAAGGAGTAGTGGAAAACCTACTGTGAACAATAGATGAGAGGGAATCCTCACTATTTTCAGTTGCACCTACTTGGAATTCTTTCTGAGATGCCATTAAGGAACAATATTACCCTGTCGGGAGCTATGAAGATAAATACATAAAGTAGACCACACTACGACACAGAAGGTACTAATATGTATCAAAGTTTATAAATGTTTTCCACATCCCTTACATAAAAATGAGTATCAATGATTCTGAGTGGAATTTGATACTCAAGTACCACAACTATCTACACAAGTACATCCAAGATGAGATGGAGTTCCTGGACATCTCCTTGCATGGCACAACATACTGATATGTTGGAAAGATTGAGTAGAAGTTTAAATAGAAGAAGAGAGACTTTGGGTCTATGAATCTGAGGCAAGGAAAAGGCTCCTCAAAACCACAGAGTAAAGGAAAAATCCAAGGCGAGGTGACTTAGGGCAACCCGCAAAATCTGCAAGAAAAGAACAACACAATGAAGACAAAAAGAAGGAAATGGGAAAATGGTGTGAGTTCCATAAGAGCTCCACTCACAAGACAAGTGAGTGTTGGGCCAGGAAGTCACTAATGGTCGACCTGAAGGCTTCTAAATTAGTCACATGTTCCTAGTCTAAGTCAGAACCTAAAAAGGGGAATGACAAAGGGAAGCAGATCTTTCATTCAAAGCCAAGTGCCACTATGGCCACCACTAAGATCTAGAAGAATGAGCATGAAGATCCAAAGGAGGGGGAACACCTCTTCCACTCAAAAATGTGGGTCAATATTTCTCCATTGCAATTCATGGTTGATAGTGGGAGCCAAAAGAACCTCATTTCAGCAGAGGTCATGAAGTGGTTGGGCCTATTGATTAGAGCGCATCCATAACCATACACCATCAGGTGACTTCACCAAGGACAAGATCTTTGCGTCAGCCAATAGTGTCCCCTTCCCTACAACATCAAGCTATTCACAGATGAGGTACTATGTGATGTTGCTCCACTTGAATTTTGTGATGTATTACTAGGACAACCATACTTGTGGAAGTGACATGATGTATATGAGTCTAGACCTCACTCTGTGATTATTACTTTGGGTTATAAGTTGTATAGGATACCAGAGGTAGCCCCGCCTACTGCCATCTCTTTGATCACTACAAAGAAATGCAGTAAGATTATTTCCCAGACCAAGATTTTTTTATTTTCCTTATGACTCGCCCTTGGTGAAAGAATAAGGTTGTGGCCATAGATTCCACACAGGGCTACTCTGCACAATGACAACATATGGACAAGTTCATGGAGGAGTATAGGGACATTTTTTCTCACTTACAAGCTTTGTATGGTCAGGTCAAACACTCCTGCTGACAATGGAAGAATTACATTTTGGGGAAGGAAACTATCATCAACACAAACGACTGACCCCTGTAGTTCATACGGATACAAGGGAAGTTGCAGAATGATAGCCATTAGAAAGGGTCCACATACCTTCAACAGTTCCATTTGAGCATTAAGTACAATAAGGGTAACACCAACAATGTTGTAGACTGCCTCAATTGGCCACTAGTTATGGTGTTGACCACTGTGCTTGACTCTTATGGGCACGAGACTGTGGGGTGGCGCATTTATACAAGAGTGATCAAGAATCTGGAGGCACATACGAGACACTCCTAGAAGGTAATAAAGTTCCAAAAATTCACCTCCAGGATGCATTATTATGCCACCTATGACACATATGTGTTCCTTCAAGTGAGAATGCCAAGATGATTTGGGAGGTGCATTACAGTTGGGTTGTTGGACATTTAGGGGTAGAGATAATAGTGGCAATGATGAATGTTATGAAACCAACTCACAAAAAGATAGAAAAGATAGGTCAATGACCTAGAAATCAGCTTCTTCGAGGGGGAAACCTCCTTTAGATTACAAAAATGAACAATTCTTGGATGATACAAATGACAAAACCTCCTTTCTATATATAGGAGTCTAAGGGGTCACAATATAATCAAAGCCGACATAACAATAATAATATAATGGCACAAAATAAAAGCAATGGACTTCTACGAGGCACAATAATAATAATATCGGGACAATAGGGGCACAACAATAACAATAAGAGATACAATGACAATAGTAATGGGGGAATCACTAGTATTATAGTGACCTAACATGCCCCTCTCCTTCAAAAACATGTTATCGTCAATGCTCTAGTAGTTCTCGATGCTTCAGTATAAAATTCTCATCCTCCGATGTGGAATCTTTAGCGGGTGAGTTCTTCCACTTTATGAAATACTCTAAAATTTATCGATTTCATCGTTGTCGAGTTCTTATTTCTATGACTGCTTCAGGTTCTAATATGATTTTTCCTTTCTCATCAAGTTCTGGCAATATTGTTTGAACTAGGAAATTTTCACCTATAACCTTCTTTAAGCATGAAATATGGAAAACTGGTTGCACTCAGTAAGCTGCAAGAAGCTCCAATTTGTATGACATAGTACCTATCTTTTACAACACCTTGTATGGACCATAATACTTTGGTGATAATTTATTATCCTTCTTAAATTGTGATGAGCCTCATCATTGGGTAACTATATGGATCTTAATACACCTCATACTTCTCATAATTCCTTACATATTTTTATTATATTTTACTTAATGAGATGAGTAAAAGTGAGATGTCATGCCTAGTGGACTAATGTGCATTGATTGTAGGTTTTTTAGAGAAAATCATGGAAATTTTGGCTAATTAAGGAAAGAAACTTGAATGAGACAAGGAGGAGAGATTGTAGGAGATATATCCTCCTCATTTACTCCTCACTTGTTCAAATATTCCTCCATTAAATCACACTAGCTCAGAGTTGCAAGCAGCCGAGCCATGAAGATCAAAAGGCAGTCGAGCTAGTGACAATTAAAGAGCCAGTTCATCTTGAATTTGGGAGTTGAGCCTCCCTAGGTTTAAGGAAGTCATTGGAGACTTCAATTGTATAAATAAGGAGGCCTAGAGCCTCATTAGGATTCAAATTTTTTATGAAAAAAGGACTAAGCATTTTTCGAGTTCGAGACTTGTGGAAGACATTGTTATGTATTTTTCTGATTTGATAATGAGAATGAGCATTTCTTCGATCCAACACTGAGTTGACTCAGAGGGCTAAACCTCTTGGGTTAGGGCCCAACCCTAGTAGCAAAGGCTCCTCTTCTTTTATTTGTATGCTTAGTTCATTTCATAAATTAATGGTTGAATTGTCTTTGGCATCATTTCATTGCAAGTAGTTGTGGATTTAATTAGTTTGCTACTATTTGTGCATTACTTCAGCATTAGCTTAGGAAGATAAAAAGATATCAAAAATCTGATAGTAGGTAGATTTGGCCTCACTCCTCCCTTCAAGGACCATGTTTTGAGGAAAGAACTCCTATGCATCCCCAAAAAGATAGAATTCTGATTTCTTATGGAATTTAGGGTTTTCTGTTACTTAGGCTAGCATTTTTCTATTTTTTAGAATAGGATTTAATTGTCATTTCTAATATCTTCAACCTTGCACTAGATCTCCTAAAGTTTTCAAATTATTTTGCAAGTTTTCCCATGCATGAAATATGCTACTAGATAATGAATTTATGTTTTTCTTTAGTTAATTGAATCTTTCTTGTTTGATATGATTTATGGATAAATGTTAATGAATGATGCAGTGTAGGAATTTTGGAAGTACAAAGAGATTTCATGACCAGTAACCCCATCCTAGCCTCATCTATCCATGATTATCAATTTTTCCTCTAAGTCCCTTCACCAAATTCATCATCCCATAAAGTACTTCTCCAAGCTTGTTGATCAATTCCAACCATCTCACAAACTTTGTTTTCAGCCCTAAAGGAGTCCTAGCCACTCCCTTGCCTCAACTCACCCACCATTGACCTTCCCTAAGCCTTACACTACCTTCTAAATCCCTCCTCTTTCTCTCGGCTCTGTCATGTAGGTATATAGGGGATCTTGAAGGAGCATTAGGACATCTTGCAGGAGGCATTAGGAGGTCCTATAGGTTGACCTGTAGTGGCCTGTTTTAAGGCTGAATTGTGGAAAAAGCACCTAGGAGGATAGGAGAAGACCCCTACTTACCTCCCAATCCATCTGGCCATTCACCATCATCCCTAATCTGCCTGCCACATCACCAAGTGAAGTCAGCATTCACATTTTCAAACAAAAAGACAAAAAGGAAAAAGAGTTGTTTATTCATTTACATGCACAGAAATAGAATGTTTGGATATTTCAAATTGCATTCCTAGGACAGTAGGATTACACACATGTTAACTTAGCATTCCTTTGAAGCAAAGCCTCTTAGAAGTTAGTTAGATGAATGGTGTGTTTAAGAATTTGATTTCGGTATTTTCCTTACTACAGTAGACAAGAGTTCATTTAGTGTAAATTTCCCTTTTTCCTCATTGCTAATGAAGCTTCTTCTGAATCAATAGAAGGTTGGTTTGAGAAACCATAGTGGTTTATCACCAAATTAGCAGTGACAAAGAGTAGACCCATTGCAACCACTTGTGTATACAACACTATCACATCCAAGTTTGTACGAACCCCAGGTTGATAAAGTAAAGTTGGTAGCCCTAGGCGTTGCAACATTCTTGCTGCAATACTGGTGCTCATCACTTTTTGGCACTATTGTCATGGAGGTGTCTGAGTAAGATGTAATTTCTGCGTTCTTTCTTCCAACTCTTATCTCACATTCCTCTGTTAGCTTCATTTCTGCAAAAGTAATTGTAAGTTAGTTTTCTTCCTTTTCCATTCTGCAAGTAAGATTCCATTCAAGTAGTTAGTTTTTGATTTCAATTCTACAAATAGTCTCAAAGCTTAAAAAACATAAAACAAACAAAAATACTTCTTTCATGCCTCGTACGAATAGGAATAAGTTAGGAAAATTTCTACCAAATATCTCCACCACTTCAAACAGCCAACCTCCCTTCTTCTTTGGTGGCTGTGAATTGGATGACCCCTTAGGTGAACAAGCAGAGATATTTGAAGAGCCTACAAGGGGAAAAGAAGAAGGAAAACCCATTCCAACTGACCTAATGGCTGAAAATAGAAATGACAGAGGAGATAGAGAAATAATTGAGGGTGCCTTTCCCATCAGAGAAACTAATGGGGATACCAAGATGAAAAACATAAGACCCTCTTCTCTTCCTCATTTCCATGGCCAGACCTCAAAAGATCCAGAAACTTTCTTGTTTGAGTTTGTTTTCATATGCCAAACTTATGATATTACCACTGATGAGCAGAAGTTAAAACTATTCCCATCCACTCTCAACGATGTAGCTCTGCGTTGTTTCATTGGTTTAATTGGGGATAGTATCACAACTTGGGCTCAGATGTAGCAAGCCTTCAACCACAGGGGCTTCACTTTAAGACAAATATCGTAGCACGTGGGTTCATATTGGGGGATATTTATTGAGGAAGAAATGACATAATATATAGGGGGATATATAGGGGGAGAGGGTTTTTATATTAGTAGGTATAAATAATGGAGTCCAAAGTTAATGAAAAATATAAAAGGGTATAAAAAATGTTAATGAAAAAATGGATACCTACAATATCTAGTGAAAGTATGGGTTTTTAAATTGTGAAGGTGTATTGAGATTGTATTGGTAGGGGGTTAAATAATGTGAATTTTAGAGGAATTTTCTATTATGTAGTGAAATTAAGGGTATTGTTTAATATTCCATGAATGCACGTGATATGTCAGAGGTTAATTGAGAGAAACCCCTATGCCTTCAACAACAAGTATCAAGACTACTGCAGGTCCAAAGACACTAAAGAGGAAATTTTTAGGATGGCCTTAGGGCATGGTGAATCCCTAGAGGATTATGAAGAAAGATTCTATCTTAGCTACAAAAGGGCCAGGTACACACTTGAGCCTGAGTCACTAAAGCTAGTCCTACTCAGAGGGGTAAGGGAAGATCTCTTGGATATCCTAAACCTGATAGCAAGAGGGGATATCTACTCGCTACCCTATGAAGATATCAAAACTGTCTTTAGGAATCATTCTAGGGTAGCTAGGAAAATGGGTAGGGGTAGTCAACCAATGGCCAACCCATCCTCTTCTAACACATCCATCAAAGGTGAAATTGGAAATATGATGGAAAATTTCAAGAGTGAAATGATGCAAACTCGTGCCCTACAGATGAACGCTATGCACATCAAGGGAAAGAAGGAGGAAGCATAGAGAGCATTAGCCATTTTTTTCCCTAGATGCACAAGGAGGCACCCAAGGAATGAATGTCCATTAAATTTGATAAATTTGATTGAAATCTTCTCGATATGTGAAGAAAACCACTCCACAGACAAGTGCCCTTCTCTACTTGGACTAAAAGTTGTGTATCAGGGAAATGAAGGGGTGACTGAATAGCTCTACTACATAAATTAAAGGAGATGTCATGGGCCTTAGCCATACCAACAAGACATGCAATTGTAACCCCATGCATATTACAACCCTAACCAGAACACGTCCATTCCCTCTTGGGTTCCCCCTACTCATCCCTCCTAATCTACACCTCCTCCTTTGTCTTTTACACCTCAATACCATTCCCAACTGACCAGCCAGTCATTTCAACCATATACTCTACCACATCCTTAGTGGAACGCACCACCTTAGGGGTGCAGGCCCCCATACAACAATGCTCCAGCTTTATTTCCTTCACCACCTACTCATCCACAACTTTTACACCCTGATCCACCTAAACAATCTCAAATGCCTGCCCATCCAAATCCGAACCTGAACAACAGATGGGCACAACAAGCATACAGTGGAGAAACATCCTACCCTGCTTATGTTGTGGGGATTCAATAAATCAACCTGAGATCTGGGAGAGTACTCCCAGACAACCAATCTCCACCTCCACCTAGGGAGAGTGAGGAGGAAGGAGAGGAAAGCATGCCTAGAGTGAATCCACCAGCCTTTCCTGAAAGATTAACTCATCCAGTCCAACATACCCTAGAAGAGAATGAAATTCTCGGTGAATTGAAAAACCTATGTATCAAAATTTCTCTTCTCCAAGACATCAAGGATGTATCTATATACAACAAGTTTATTAAAAAAAACTATTTCAAACATCCAGGGAGGCGAAAAAGAGACACCCCTACCATTAATGTCATTGGACAACTGTTCGACTTAATGTTGGGATAGGTAATTTTCCCAAAGTGTTTGGACCCTGGAAGCCCTATAGTAGATGTGCACATCAATGGCACCATTGTCCCACACACTTTGAGTGATCTTGAGGCTGCAATTAATGTAATGACGAAGGACACCATGCTTAAGATCAATCTTCAGGGGTCATTAAGAAAGACCACAACAATCTTGCAACTTGCAGATCGTTCCACATTTACACCTGAGGGGATTGTTGAGGATGTGATGGTCTTCGTTGACTCTTGGGAGTAACCTACAGACTTCCTAGTTCTCCAGCCTAAGGTCAAGGTTATTGGTTAACCTCTCATACTCGAGAGGCCTTGGTTAGCCACTGTCAATTCCTACATCAGCTACGGAGCTGGAATATGACTATAGAAAATGGGCATCTATCACAGTTAGTCTTGTACCCTCTGAATCAACCATCTCTAGAACATGACTTACCTTTATGGCTAGAAGAGGAGAAACAAGATGAAGTCTAATCAGCCCAACTCTATAACTTAAAAATATCCATGGGAGGAGGACAACCGAATGATGATGATTTTATTGAACACATATTCCAAAGTCCAACCCCCAACACCTTGTCCTTAGAGGAAGTAGTAAAGAAAACCAAGAGAGACCATCAGATTGACCTATGCTTAGCTGATTCAACCCCTACCCATATCAAAACCATAGAATTCAGCCTCGAAAGAAATTTGAAAATCAACCCCTCTTTTTCTCTACATCAAGAAGAAAAGTTGTGAAACATGCTAAAGGAGCATCTGGATGCCTTTGCGTGGAGTTACAAGGAAATGAAGGGAGTGCACCCCTCGATGTGTACTCACCACTTTTTTATCAAAGAAGGTTGCAAACCAGTCTGAAAACCCTAAATGTGAATGAATCCAGCTCTCAAGGATATAGTCAAAGAAGAATTATAAAATCTTCTAGACGAAGGATTCATTTACCCTATCTTGGAAAGTGAGTGGGTTTCTCCTTTGGTGTTGGTTCCAAAGAAAAATGGGAAGTGGAGGGTTTGTGTCGATTACAGAGAGTTAAAGAAAGCAACAAAGAAGGACCATTTCCCTCTACCTTACAATTACCAAGTGCTAGATGGCCTGATAGGGAAGAATTTTTTCTCTCTCCTAGATGGGTTTAGCGGTACAATCAAATCCAAATCAGTCCAGAAGACTAGGATAAAACCACCTTCACCTATCCTTGGGGTACTTTCACTTATAGGGTCCTTCCTTTTGGCCTATGCAATTCCCCTGCCACTTTGTAGAGGGCGGTCCCAAGTATCTTTGCTGAGCTAGTCCATGATGCAGTATAAATTTATATGGATGATTTTACACCCTACGGGTGTGATTTCCAGGAGGCTCTGTCCAACTTCAGTAAGGTGCTGAAAAAATGCATTGAAATGAACTTCTCCCTTAGTCCCGAAAAATGTTCGTTCTTAATGACTACAGGGACTATTCTAGGTCATTCAATATCCCAGAAAGGACTGTAGGTGGACCCAAATAAAATAGCCATCATCCAAAGGGTCCCACCTCCGCAAAAACAGAGTGATGTCAGAATTTTTCTAGGTTTAGATGGATACTATCAAAGATTTATAAAATACTTTAGCAAGTTGGCTTCTCCTTTATTTGGGTTATTGGCCAAAAACTTTGAATTTGTATAGTCAGAAATTTGTCAAGAGGCCATGGACACCCTAAAAGGAAAGTTTACCACTTCACCTATTCTCCAAGGCCCAAATTAGGCCCTTCCTTTCCATATACATGTTGATTCCTCTCACAAAGCCATAGGAGAAGCTCTAAGCCAGATGGATGACAAGTTACCTTATGCCATTTACTTCATTAGTAAGAATTCGGCAAAGGTCGAACTGAACTATATAGTGACTGAGAAGGAGCTCCTATCTATTGTGCATTCATTGAACAAATTTATGCATTACATTACATGTTACCAAACATTTGTACATACTAACCATGCTGCAATTAAATATTACTTGATTAATAAACCTAATGTAAAACCCTGATTATTACTTGGTTACTTTTATTACAACAGTTTGATATAACTATGATTAGTAAGCCTGGTAAGGAGAATGTTATTGCAACTTTTTTATCTAGATTAACTTTGCTTGTATGGGAGGAATGAATGGTTGATGATCAGTTACTGAATGAACACTTATTTTCCATTTTAGGTCTCTCTCCATGGTTTGCTGACATAGCAAACTACTTGGTGCCGACACAGTTTCCACCAAACTTGTCCTCCAAGTAAAAAATCAAGATTGTGAGGAAGAGTGGCCCATTCAATTGGATTGGGGGCAAATTCTTCAAACTATGCCTAGATCAAATTCTAAGAGGTTGTGTCAGGGAGGAGGAAGTCTTTGACATCCTTCTCATCTGTCGTGATGGGCTTTGTGCAGGTCACTGTGTAGCCAAGAGGATATCATTCAAGGTGCTACAAGCTGGTTATTAGTAGCCCACTCTTCACCGGGATGTGTGGAGGTATACCAGTCAGTGTGATAAGTGCCAAAGGATGGGGAAACCTACCCCAAGGGATGAAATGCCTCTGCAACCTCAAGTGAATTTTGAGCTACTTGACAAGTGGGCCATGGATTTCATTAGACCCATTGACCCTCCATCCAGGCAAAAGTAGTACATCATTGTGTGCAATGACTATTTAACCAAGTTGGCTGAGACAAAGGCTATCAAAGCAGCAATAGAGGAGAAAGTGGTTGAGTTCTTAAGGGGAAATGTATTTTATAAGTTTGGGTGCCCTTGGGAACTAGTCATTGATCAAGGTAGCCAGTTTACCTCCCACATGATTGAAAATTTGTTAATACAACAAAATATCAAGCATATAACATCCACTCCTTACCACACACAAGCTAATAGGCAAGTGGAGGTGACCAACAAAGTGTTGGATGGAATTCTAACCAAAGTAATCAGCAGCAGTAGAAAGCATTGTGCAAATAGATTAGTTGAGGCCACTTGGGTCTATAATACCACCTGGAAGACCACCTCTAGGTTCATTCATTATGATTTGGTCTATGGGAAGAAGGCCCTATTGTCCATTGAATTTGAATACAACACGTTAAGAATGGTAGCACAACTAGATCTAGATCTCACCAGGGCACAACAAGAGTGGTTGCTCCAGTTGAATGGGTTATATGAGTTTAGAGTGTAGGCCCTCCTGCACACAGAGGTGACTCAAGTTCAAAGGAAGATTTGGCATGACAAGAACATAAAGGACAAACAATTTCAAGAAGGTGATTGGGATTTGTTGTTTGATTCCAGATACAAGGATTTTAAAGGCAAGTTAAGGACTAGATGGTTAGGGCCTTATGTCATAGAAAAATGTCATGATAATGGTTCAGTGTAGATAAGAACCATTGATGCAGAGGGTATTCCTTTACTTTTCAATGGGCACAAATTGAAGGTATAAAAGAATCCCTTGACAAAGAAAGAATTCATTAATGGCATCAACAAGATAGTGATGGTAGTGGAGCAAGTCTCAGCTTCTACCCCATCAAGTCATTGAAAAAATAAATAAATAAATAAAGATAAAAAAAAATAAAGAGACTCAGGTGAAAACCTCCATGAGGCACCTGAGTCCCACTCGGGTTGAAAACCTCTTGAGGTGGCCCAATGGTGTCAAGAAAAAAAAAAGAAGAGATAAAAATATCTCTGGGTGAACACCTCTTTTGAGGCACCCAGGGCAAGCAACTAGGATGAAAACCTCTTGGACGTAGATTAGTTGTTTTCAAAAAGGAGAGAAAACAAAAAAAAAGATATATAAGAAAAGAGAGAAAATAAAAACTTTGAAAATGTTGTTTGCAGGTCAGCAGGAGGAGGATCAAAGCAATAAGAGAGGAGCAAAAAGGACATATATAGTTCATGTTTCCATTCCTCCATTCCATATTCTTCATCATCTAATCACTCCCTCCATTTTTTCACTCATCTAGCTCAATTTACAAGGGTTCTCTGTTTTCTATAGCATTCCCTGTAAACCTACAAGATGATTCTGTAGGAATTACAGTGGCTTGCGAATCCCAAGGAAAGTGACCCTAGAGCAAGGCGATGACCTTCTTGTGTCAAAAAAATAAATGTTTACTTCACCACCTCATCGCCATGCCTCTCTCCACCATGATTACCCCTGCATTCATCCAATAAGTCAGTTTAAAAAATATTACAGTTTTTAGGAAAAAAATAAAAATAAATAAATAAAAATAAAAAAAAAATAAAAATTAAAATTAATATAATTAAAAATTAAAAAATAAAAAAATAATATATTAAATAATTAAATAATAAATTAAAAATAAAATAAAAAACAAAATAAAAAAAGAGGATGAGAATAGGGGACAAAGGGGGCAACACCTGAAGGCTATACTTCTCACCTATCAATCATTAGACCACTTCTCTACCCATGAAAACAATCCTTATGCTCCAAAAGTGAAGAAATGAGTACAAATTTAGGGTAGAGGCAGCTACAGGACATCCTTTAGGTTTCCCGTAAGAAATCTTGTAGCAGCCTATCCCACAAAACAAAAATTTCACAAGTTGTAGTCAGCTTCAACATGGAGATACCATTGCCAAGGAAGTTCTCCAAGGCTTAGCAATAGTAGAAGGCTCATCAACATCACCATCCAATACCTACACATCAAAGAAGATACATCAAAGGACGACAATTAAAAAAGAAAAAAAAAACACATGCAGCAAATACACAGCAAGGAAATCACTCTCCAACAAGAAACATCAAGGCATCTTACCAAAGGTATGCATCTCGCTTAAACTATCTCATTAGCATAACATGATCAAAAATGTAGATTTGTGAAAGAGTTTGTTTTATAAGAAAAGATGGCCAGTTAACTTGGCCACCTTCGACCAGTCAATGAGGAGAATACATTTAGTTCCCTACACACATGGCAACAATCAAATCAGGAGAAAGAGGACTTGAGGCCAAAAGTGGTTAAGTTATAGATACCGAAGTGGGAGATGATTACGAGGGAGGAGAAATGATGTGGGAGATGATTACGAGGGAGGAGAAATGATGAAGTGGTAATGGGACCAACAGTCCAAAAGTGGGTGCTTGTATGTCAGTCGCCAGCACACCACCCCACATAAATCACCTATATGAGGAAATAAACATTGATTCCCATGCATAAGAGGCATTCACAATCTCGAGGATACATCAAAGCAAGCTTGCTCTCGGACCCTAAAGCAGTGTCTATAAGAAAGACAATGAGTAATTTTTTCAGTGCGGGAGAACCTACATGATCCTACAGGAAAACCTACACAATCCTATAGGAGAACCTACAGGATACATAACAATCATCTATAGGATTGGTAGTGATCATTTTAGAAGGGAAAAAACAAATATTGGCTTCACCAGACAGTGACAAGGAGGTAGGAGATATACCTTCCCACACTTTCCAAGTTAAAAAAAATATAGAAAAACCTTCTATATCGTTAAGGAGATTGCAGTCTAGGGGAATTGGATACAGAATTTTAAAATATATCACCCATTAGAATTTGGAATTAAACCCATACAAGCCTCCACAATCATGAGAGGAAAAATGACAAGGGGGGTTTAATAAGAGGGAACCCACAAACATAGTGAGAATTCATCAGCACCCTCGTGTAGTAGAGATATTCAAAAGACACAATTGGATGGGTTTATTTGAAAACATGATGGGATATGATGATAAGGTAGCCAGAGACATTGCTCTCTCACTCATATCACTAACTAGGACCCATGTACCTATTGTGGTGAAAGGCCTCTCTGTAGAATGCACCCCTGAAGTCATAAGCAGGATCACCACACTTCCTTTAGGGCTGCCTTGGCGAAATGAAGATAAGGGTAGCAACCAAATTGCAAAGAAGAAATTCTTTTTTGGAGGAGAGTAGACAATGGAAGACAAAAATGGGGTCAAAAGAGAAATCCTGTCGTATCCTTGGAATGAAATTAGCTACCACCTCATTAAGTATATATCATGTGAAGGTAGGTACAATGTGGTATATGGATACCATTTCAAGCTTCTCCAAGAACTGATATTTGGAGTAGACACACCTCCTCAAAACAGACTAAGCATACCCTACTTTCTTCTTGAATTGGTGATATATATGAGCATCAAGGTGCAGGAAGCAAAACATCAACAGTTATCCCACCATGGGTTAATTAATCTTATACTAGAAGATGCCCTCTAAAAGCTAAGACTCCTTATTACATGGAAAACTTTCAGAGACATGCAAGTAGAGGGATACATAAAAACCCTTGAATATGACAAAATCCCCATTTCTAGCGAGAGGGATGAAGAGGAAATAGAGGAGGAAGAAGAGGAAGAAAAAGAGGAGGAAGGTGATGAAGAGATAGAAGAAGATGCAAAAGAGGAAGCTCATGAACAGAGTGAGGAACTGGAGGAAGAAGAAGAAGAGAAAGACAAGGATGAGAAGGAGAATGGAAAAAAGGAAACAAAGGAAAAAGAAGAATAGAGGTCCACAATTCAAGGGAAATAAGGGGAGGAATCACCAAGGGTATCTCCAAAACCCACTGAGAAAGAGGCAGCAATTGTCGTCACTGCCCTAATTACCCCTATCAATTAGGAAGGGAGGAGACAGAGACAAACCCTATTGTACTTTAGGACAAGAAAAAGTACAAGGATCAAGTAAGAAAAACCTCAAACACCCACCAAAGTTCCTATTGTCATTGAAGTCTCCCCAAAGCAGTAGGAAAAGGCAGCTCCCTTTAAGAAAAATCAAGGAGAAGGATCATCAGGGCAAGCCTATCCCAAATCTCCCATCACTTATGTTAGGAGGCCTATCACCAGGTCTACCTCATCCAAATGAAAAGGTCCCCGAAAAGAGACACAGAAGGACATACAGGAAGTAGAGGCCATCCTACAGGAAACTCTGTTAAACCTATGGGAAACTCAAAAAAAGGACCAAGAAGGGATCATGCAACAAGAAACAAAGAAGGAGGATCTAGAACAGAGGGAACCTAGTCCTCAAGCTAACCTTGACTCTTACTATAGGTTCATTGAAGGGGGTAGGGTCATTCCACATAAATTTTCCATCCCCTTATTCCTTGGGCTTGAGGAGGAAAAGGAAAGAACACATAGGTGGATGCAAATTGCTAAATCTAAAGGAGTGGAGGATATAGGCCACATGGAGGAGAAATTAAAGGAGATGGGAAAAGGACTGAGTAGCCTAAGGGAAAAAGAGGCAATGATTAAAGTTGAGTTGGAAGCAGAGAATGCATGGCTAAGGGGAAATTTACAAGAGAGAGAAAGCCAATTGGCATCCATGGCCAGTTTATCATTAGAGGCAATCTAGTGTAGGATCCCAGCAAAGTCCTATTCATTGTATCTTAAGGAACAATGGCTATAGTTATAAATAAAGAATTTAGCACAGATACTACAGAAAATTCATTGATCTCTGTTATCAAAGCACCTTGGAGGATAGAGCTAAAATGTCTGAGTTTTACCTACACAACTTGGCCTTGACAGATCTGGATGTGTGGGACCCTAATTCAAAACTAGGGGACTTGCAATTGATGGCCTTGACATCATGGATGAATCATGAAGAGGCAAGAGCAAAAAAGATGAAGAAATTAATTGCAAGAGAAGAGACAAAACCCCTCATGGTAAGAGTTGAGCAATAAAATCTAATGGCTATCATGAGCACCCACAACCTGATTGCGAATGACCCTAAACTTGCACCTAGGTACCTTGCTACCCAACAGCAAGCAGTCACACACTTTGAGGACATGTTCAAGTTTTTATGGAATGACAACATGCAAACTTGCCAAAGGAGTTTGAACACTTTTCCGTACAACTTGAAAATCAGAGAGTACCATTCTCCTCAGAGAATGAGAGAGGCACTAAACAAAACACCCATGTACAAGCAAGCTCTCCAAAGACTCAAAGTCAATTGGATTGGCTTGAAACTTAGTCCACCATAGCTCTTAGGAATTTTGGATGGAAGGAAGGAAGAGGAAGAAAGAAAGCAGTGGATGGAGATAGAGAGGAAGGCAAGATTCTATGCATAGGCAGAGGAAACTATGACAGAAACATGGCATGTCAGGGAGGCCACTAGAGCAATGAAAGACATGGTTCTTGATTTTCTCAGAGAATGAGCAACACTTTCAGTAGGGGGTGATGATGAGCCTCATCATTGGGTAACTATATGGACCTTAATGCACCTCTTGGATTATTTAAATCAACTCTTCTCATAATTCCTTACATATTTTGATTATATTTTGCTTAATGAGATGAGTAAAAGTGAGATGTTATGCCTAGTTGACTAATGTGCATTAATTGTAGGTCTTTGAGAAAAAAACATGGAAATTTTTGCTAATTAAGCGTAGAAACTCGAATGACACAAGGAGAAGAGATTGTAGGAGATATATCCTCCTCATTTAATCCTCACTCATTCAAATATTCCTCCATTAAATCACACTAGCTTGGAGCTGCAACCAGTAGAGCCATGAAGCTCAAAAGGCAGCTAAGCCAGTGATAATTAAAGAGCTAGTTCATATTGATCTTGGGAGACGAGCCTACCTAGGTTTAAGGAAGTCATTGGAGACTTCAGTTGTAGAAATAAGGAGTCCTATAGCCTCATTAGGATTCGAATTTTTGATGAAAAAGAACTAAGCATTTTTTGAGTTCAAGACTTCTGGAAGACATTATTATGTAATTTTCTGATTTGATAATGAGAATGAGCATTTCCATGATCCAACGCTAATTTGACTCATAGGGTTGAAGCTCTTGGGTTAGGGCCCAACACTAGCAGCAAAGGCTCCTCTTCTTGTATTTGCATGCTTAGTTGATTTCATAAATTAATGGTTGAATTTTCTTTGGTATCATTTCATTGCAAGTAGTTGTGGATTTAATTAGTTTTCTTCCATTTTTCATTGCTTTAGCATTAGCTTAGGAAGATAAAGGAATATCAAAAATATGATAGTAGGTAGCTTTGGCCTCACTCCTCCCTTAAGGGACCATGGTTTGAGGAAAGAACTCCTATGCAACCCCAAAAAGATAGAATTCTGATTTCTTATGGAATTTAGGGTTTTCTGTTACTTAGGCCATCATTTTAGTAGTTATTAGAATAAGATTTAATTGTCATTTCTAATATGTTTGGCCTTGCACTAGATCTCCTAAAGGTTTCACATTATTCTTCAAGTTTTTCCATGCATAAAATAGGCAACTAGATAATGAAATTATGTTCTTCTTTAGTTAATTGAATCTTTCTTGTTTGAGATGATTTATGCATAAATGTTAGTGATTGATGCAGTGTAGGAGTTTTAGTATTACAGAGAGATTTCATGACCAGCAACCCCATCCTACCCTCATCCATCCATGATTATCACTTTTTCCACTAAGTCCCTTCACCAAATTCATCATCCCATAAGAGTACTTCTCCAATCTTGTTGAGCAAATCCAACCATCTTACAAACTCTGTTTTGAGCCCTCAAGGAGTCACAGCCACTCCCTTGCCTCATTTAACCTACCATTCACCTTCCCTAATCCTACACCACCTTCCAAATCCATCCTCTTTCTCTCGAATGTATCTTGTAGGAATACAGGGGATCCTTTAGGAGCACTAGGACATCTTGTAGGAGGCATTAAGACGTCTTGTAGGTTCACCTATGTGGCCTGTTTTTAGGCTGAGTTGTGGGAAAATCACCTAGGAAGATATGAGAAGAACCCTACTTGCCCCCCAAGCCATCTGACCATTCACCATCATCCCTAATCTACTTGCCACATCACCAAGAGAAGTTAGCATTCACATTTTCACAGAAAAAGACAAAAAGGAAAAAGAGTTATTTTTTTCATTTACATGCACATCTGTAAAATATTTGGATGTTTCAAATTGCATGCCTAGGATAGTAGAATTACACACATGTTAACATAGCATTATTTTGAAGCAAAGACTCTTAGTAGTTAGTTATATGAATAGTGTGTTTAAGAATTTTGATTTCAGTATTTTCCTTACTACAGTAGGCAAGAGTTCATTTAGTGTAAATTTCCTTTTTTCCTCATTGGTAATCAAGCTTCTTCTGAATCAATAGAAGGTTGGTTTGAGAAACCATAGTGGTATATCACCATATTAGTAGTGACAAAGAGAGGACCCATTGCATCTACTTGTGTATATAACATTGTCACCTCCAAGTTTGTACAAACACTAGGTTGATAAAGTAAATTTGGTAGCCCTAGGAGTTGCAACATTCTTGCTACAATACTTGCGCTCATTAGCTTGCTTGAGGAAAAAATTTTTATATGTTTGTAGCCATAGGAATACCCAATCACCTACATCAAAACTTCTTTCGCTGCGATGTTGATCTTCCTATTGTTTCATTCTATTCCACGCCAAAGTGAGGTTATCATTTAAGAGTTGAATAACTTGTTGTTGATGCTCGATGTGATCTTCCACTAATTGAACCTTAGAATTTTCTCTTAAATATTATGTGATAGACAATGGATGATATCCATAAATTTCCATAAATGGGGTCATTTTTGCTGCAGTATGGAGGGAAGTGTTATACCACCATTCAGCGAGAGGCAATCATTTGACCAATTGTATATGTTTATCAGATACAAAACAATGAAGATATTTAGCCAAACATTTTTTTATTATCTCAATATGCCCATCAGATTGAGGATGATAAGATGAGCTATGAGCTAACTGAGTACCAAGACAAGAAAATAATTGTGTCAAAAAATTTCCAGTGAAAATGGGATCTTTGTCGCTTACAATAACCTTTGGGTTTCGATGTAGCTTTTGAATTATTTTCATAAATGGAGTAAAACTATAATTACTTTAAATAGATGAGATAATACAAAAAAGTGTGCATAGTTGGTAAGTTTGTCAACTACCACCATGATAACACTCTTTCGTTCAGACTTGAAACCTCCTCCCAATGTTGGCTTGGAATGGATAAAGGTTGTAATAGACATGGGGTATTAATTGTTTCATCTTTATTTTGTTGGAAAACCAAACATTCCACCACAAAATTTTGAATATCTGATTGAAGTACATCCCAAAAAAAATCTTTCTTAACCTTGTGGTAAGTTTTTAGAAATCTTGAGTGCCCTCCTAAGGGAGAGTTTTGCAATTCCATAAGAATCTTTTGTTTGAGTTGGGAATTCTTACATAGGTATAAGCGATCTTTGTACCATAACAAATCTTTTTTCCAAATAAATGTATCAGATGCACTGGGATCTTGTTGTAACTTTTGAATGAGTGCCCACACTTCTTCTTCATTCATCCATTCATCATTTTCTTTTTTTATCCAATCTAATTGGATAATAGAAATGGCACGAAGAAATTCTTCCACATCCTCATCCTTTCTTGAGAGTGCATCTACCACAACATTTTGCTTCCCTTTTTTGTGGATGATTTCAAAGTCATAAGTCAACATCTTTGTGGCCCATTTTAGGTGCTCTTCTAAAGATAATATTTGTTCTAAAAATTATTTAAGACTATCATGATCTGTTTTTATCTTCAGTTGTCTTCCCATTAGGTAGGGTCGCCATTTCTTAAGTGCATGTAGCATTGCCAACATTTCCTTCTCATAAATATCTTTGTGTTAATACTTTCATTTGATTGGACAACTTTTGAAAGAAATGAGTCTTTCTTCTTGCATTAAAACAAAACCAATTCCATTTCCTGAGGCATCACATCCCACAATAAAGGTCTTTGTGAAGTCCAACGTAGCTAAGACCAATGCATGGCACCTTGCCTCTTTAAGATGTTCAAAGGCCTTCGTTGCTTCTGGAGTTTATGAAAATGCATCTTTCTTTAATAATGTTGTTAGAGGTGATGTTATTCTCCCATCATTTTTAACAAATGTGTGGCAGTACCCTATCAACCCAAGAAATCCTCACAGATGATTTATGGATGTGGGGATTTTCCATTCCTTAATGGTTTTAATTTTCCTAGGGTCTATATTAACACCTTCATGTGATACAATATGACCCAGATATTCCACCTCTTGTCCTCCAAAGAAACATTTGGAGCTTTTTGCAAATAATTGTTTCTCCTCTAATAGTTTGAGCACCCTGTCAACATGTTGAACATGATCCTTCCAAGACTTGCTATAGATTAGTATATCATCAAAAAATACTAACAAAAATTTTCTAAGGAAGGGTTTGAAAATGGAATTCATTAAACCTTGACATGTAGAAGGCGCATTGGTGAGACCAAAAGGCATGACCAAAAATTCATAATGACCCTCATGAGTTCTAAATGTTGTTTTCAGAATGTCTTCAGTATTCATTCTAATTTGATGATATCCTGAATGAAGATCCAACTTGGTGAAGTTGATCCATGCAATTCATCCAATAATTCATCATTGACAGGAATGGGAAATTTATCTTTAATAATGAGATTGTTGAGCACCCTACAATCCAGACACATGTGCCATGATCCATTCTTATTGTGAACCAATACTACTAGAGCAGAGAGAGAACTTTGACTAGGTTGAATTATACTAGCCTATAGCATTTCCACAACCATACGCTCAATTTCACTCTTTTGGGCATAGGGATATTTGTAAGGCCTGATGTTTGGAGGAACACTTCCCAGAATCAAATGAATAGCATGATCATGATCATGAATAGGTGGGAGGCCTCTGGGAGTCTCAAATACCTTGGAATGATTGTCCAATACATTTTAGAGATTTGGAGAAATTGATGCTTTTAATGTGGGAACCTCTAGCGAACATCATTGTGAAATTACACCTCATTTTTATTTCTTTAGAAGCTTTTTAATTCTATTAGAGCTGATTATCTTTCTTGGTTTCCCTAGGATACCCCTTAATTAAACTTCCTTTCCTTCTGAAGAAAATTTCATGAAAAGTTCTTGAAAATTAATTGCTATTGTACCCAAGGATTGTAGCCATTGGACTCCTAGTACAACATCAGCACCACCCATCAGAATGGAAAGCATTGGCCTATTCAATACACATTCTCCCATGGCAAGCTTGTATTATGGCACTTTCTCGAGCAATTTATGGTTCCTCCACTTGCAACCATCACTTGGCACTCTGGTGTTGGATATAGGAAGCAATTCAATTCCTTGGCTATCTTACAATGAATAAAATTATGGGTA